>DVPR01001620.1:0-10613 GCA_018239345.1 Oxynetra stangelandi | reverse complement strand
GAGTCCCACATAACCACCCTAACCCCCAGAGGTTGGTATGCATGAGCATTCCCCCAGCGTGACCAAAAAAAAAAAAAGGTGAAACAATGACGATCATGCTTTCATCCTCACTACAAGTGATAGCAACTCTTCGGTGACCTGTCTGTATTATAATAATGTCCTCTTTGAGACTGGACACTGTGATCTATGAATGGGTTATTGGTTTTGGCTGGAATGAACATAAAAGATTATCGTTTCTCAGCACCAGCGAAAGGCCGCAAGTCGGAAGCCACTACAAGCGCCGCCAACACGACACCAGCGCGCGAGGAGTCCCGCGCCTCTACACCGGCGGGTATGTTTGTGGTTATTTAAATGTGTGTGTTTTAATAACGCGGCATGTAAGAGACGATTAGATATGAAGATGCATTCAACTAATTACTACTTAATTTTATTTATATTGATGACCGGTACATGTCTTTATCACCAATAAGTCTAGTCAGTATTAATTTATATGTAGGTAACTTGCAACTGTTCATATTTTTGGTTTTCTTTTATCCCACAATGGTGTCAAACAGGCATACGGTATGCATATACTGATGAGCTCCTCTAATTTATTATTTATTAAATGTATATCTCTTAGGATATATACGTATGTTTATATTGTTAATTCAGTAAATCATAATCACTAGCTTTACTATTCTCTGATGGGAGATATTTAATGTTGTAATAATAATTATTATTGGTCATATTTTTAAAAGCATTTGAATATATATTGTACGGCTGCATAGTGGATAGCACCGATGAATAATACATTTTTGTTTTGTGCTGCAATTTCAGGCAAGGAGAAGGAGAAAGAAGTAGAGAGCACCCCGGTTCCGGCCAAAGCGACTAAAACACAGAGTAAAGATACACCAGCCGATTCTGGTTCCGATCAGCCAAAGTATGTTAGATGTCTATCTATCGCAGATACAAATCCTTACAAAATTCAAATCAAAGGGCAACAGCAGGACAGGAAGGAAATATTTAAAAACACTACCTTTTAATTTACAGGAAGAAGAGAGGCAGGCTGGATGTGTCCATTGAATCGGAGGAGCAGTATTTGGCCAAGGTGGAGGTGAAGATCAAAATACCCGAAGAGCTCAAGGTGTGGCTTGTGGACGACTGGGACGTTATAACAAGACAGCAGAAGCTGGCCATCTTGCCTGCGAAACTGACCGTTGCGCAGATTGTTGACAATTTTCTAGCATTCAAGAAATCGAGCAAATCACACAATCAAGCCAAGGAGTCGGTGCTGCTCGATATCACGGAAGGCATTAAGGAGTACTTCAATGTAACCCTGGGCTCGCAGCTGCTGTACAAGTTCGAAAGGCCGCAGTACAGTGAGATACTTCACGAGTATCCAGACACCCCAATGTCGCAGATATACGGATCGATACACCTGTTGCGTCTTTTCGCCAAGATGGGACCGATGTTGGCTTACACTGCACTCGATGAAAAATCCCTGCAACTCTTACTCGTTCACATGCAAGATTTCCTCAAATACATGTCCACGAACAGATCGACACTCTTCAATTTGCAGGATTACGGTAACTCCGCTTCCGAGTATCACAGGAAAATACAATAGTATCCATTGGGTGGGCAAATACAGCACATATGATGAGTGGATCTCTTATAGGTTTTTGTTATGACTTGGATGATTTTTAATTGCACATTTGTGACCAAACGTACATGTACTTGTTTAAATTGACACCTTGTATGATTGTGCTCCAATCATTATAATTGGAAATGAGGACTTCTAAATAGTCAAGTGTTGTGCATTACTGGCTGCTTGTTAGCAAGGATTTTAATGGTAACCCAAGTGGCAAGAGCCTGGCTGATAATAAGATGTGATAACCAACCAGTCAGATAATATCTGTAGATCATTGAAACACCATTAGGGCTAACGTAAGAACGACATAAAGTTAGCTGCTAGATTTATTTTTATTACAAGTGTGTTGCGTTTGAATATACCTGATGGCGAGTGAGCTCCAGCCTAGGCTGAAACACTGTCGCCTAGTAGTAAACTTTTCACTATGTGCCGATAGATGTACGGTCATACAAATTAGAAGGAAAAAAGAGAGGTTCAAAAGTATTGTGGTGAATTTTTATTATATTAATAGAATTTCTGAGTACGTGTTGCATATGAAGTCTGTAGTGAACGCTTGATAGTTGATTGGTTTATTGTATTTTTTTATTGTTATTGAAGTGTGTGGGTTTGGGTGTTGTGCTCAGTAAGATGGTAAAGAGAGAGCTTGTGGGAAATGTATTTAATTTGAGCCATAGATTAAAGTAGATTCGTCGTTTATATTTAGTGCACTGGATCACTATGCCAGCTGTAGAGTGCAAATAGGGTGCACTTGCAGTATCTCGTCTGCAAAGAAAATAAATAGAGAATTTTCGTAATTTTTCCACTTAACTTAATTAGTCCACTTAACTATGCTATTTTCACAGTTATGTTTATTATGTTTAAGTAGTTTGTAACGAAGCACGTAGTTACGTAGGTACGTTGTATGTAACGAAGCACGTAGTTACGTTGTATGTAACGAAGCATATTAAAACACCTGTGCCATTTGAATTTGACATCTTATATATCTACATGACATACGTGTGTAATCTATATTTTATATTTTGTTAGTTAATAGTCTGCAGGTGCCTTGCTGAAAGTAATCCAGGCGCCCTCATAATCACTTCAATCTATCAGATTTAATTTGACACTAGAATATTGTATTGTAATCTGAAATAAATGACCCTATTGGCTGTTTTTTTGTGTTATTTATATAACCTGTATTTATTTATATTTAACAAAATGAAATTATCAGTTTTGCGTCTAACGTCTGGCTTTTGAAGAGGTCATGCTATGGAAATTGAGCGGAGCTTTTGATAACTGGTCATCAGTATTATGAGGCTACTTAATTACTTGTTTGCATGAAACTTAGATAAAACTTGGAAGCTGGATATAGGCGTCCTACAGGACTCTGCCCTAAGTCCGTTTCTGTTTATAGTTTTTATTGCAATTTTGCAAAGCCGTATAAAGCCATTTAAATTATAATTACTATACATGCCTATTGCCTATTCAAAATTATGAGACTTATAATGACAATATATGTTTAATGGTAGAAAATTGCATTAGTTTGTAAACAATGAAAAGGAAATGAGCACACTTTAAATAGATCACAGTTGAGCTTGTAATAGAATAGATCAATTGATATTTTAGCAATTTTCTAACGAACTTGAATGACAGACTCGAGGTTGTTGGCGCGGAGAGAGATACAATATATGCATAAAGTATAGTGGCACAAGGATACTTACAATACATTACTATAAATACTACGAAGGTCACTAGTAATTTGAAATAAAAAGACTAAACATGTGGTAATTTCAAACGATCGTGAATGTTCACGATAAATTGAATAGTAACAATAGATCACTGTTTCAAACCTATAAATTTCCAATTACACGCAATTTAGACTTTAGATTAATTTAAAAGGAGATATGTCACTTTTTAAAGTGAAGAAACCTACATACGCACTTGGAGTTTTCCACGGAAAGAAGTTAGCCACTCCACACTTAACAATCACGTTGGATTGTAAGCTTGTTATCCTTCTCGTCAAGTGAAAATGGCTGTCTTTAACAGTCGAACAATAAAAGGATCGAAGATGACGATGAAGATAATTGAAATTTTATAATAAAAAGACCAGTTAAATATTCTTTTTAATATGCCTGAAATATTAAAATATCTTTGTATATAGGCCTGTAATATTAAAATATTAGTCACGTTCACTATCATTCGTTCATTTTCATTGTTCAAATATCTGAGCTTAATATTGTAGCAGTGATGGAAAAAAGATTCGTTAAAATAATTATCATATCCGAATAATTTTTTTTATTTTTATATACGCATAATGTTATAGTTATTTAGTTTCTTATACCTACTAACAACCGATGTTGTTGATTGCGGTGTTTCCTTTCACATCTATTTTCATATAGGTACTCTGTTTACGAAAGATTCCGAAGCAAAGCCCGACGTGACGCGCGGAGTAATTATACATTAACAATATCTAAAAATCACCCTAAATCCAGATAGCATAACTATTCCATAGTTTATTTATTGGATCTATCACTACAGGTACTACTTATCGGATAATGGAGATGGCTGTAGCGGAGAGTGTCAAACACACCCAATTCGACCACCACCCTATTTAAATGCTGTAAGGTGCGCGTCATATTAATACATAATCTAAATATAGACAGAAAAATTTACGTATAATATTGATTAGTAATACATATTATTGTAATATTTATGAATTATTTTAACATTGGTTATTTTTAATATTTATTTTCTCTAAAAAAAAAGTAAAATTACATAGAAACTAACATTTTCATCAGTAATAAAATTATGATATTGTGCTACGCAACGACAATACTTTTGTATGTAAGACAAATATTTCGTACGAGATTCCCAGGCGGAATACTATTGTTTTCGCTCGTTTCAGTTAATTGGTAGGTATTATTTTTTTTGTAAAAACAATGCGTGTGTCATATTGCTTCGTATGCAACACATTGACCGAGTTATGCGACTGACTCACGACGGTGAGCGCGAGAAAAACGCACATAGCCATGCCCGGCGGCCGCCATGGGCCGGGGTATAATTTTTATTCGTTCGCGGCACTAGCTGCGTTCATAACTAAACATGGCGTGGTTTCAATTACAATTTATATAAATATTGTTACGTGTCTAGGCAAAATATAACCATGGCGTTTTGTAAGATTGCGCGCGAAATAATTATGATGAAAGTGCATCAAGTTTTATTGTTCGAAAATATTACCGCGAAAACTACTATTTCTCACACATATGTGCCTATTTATTCATTTTATTACATTTAGGCAACGTGGTTGTCGATACAGAAGTCTTCTCGTTCTGCGAAACAAAAGAAGGACGATGAAAGAGGCAATGACGTTTGAAATTCGACTTATTCATGTACCATTTACTGCTTGTTGTGACTTATTATTATTCCCACAAATCTGATATAATATTTCTTGGTAGCTTGTTAATATATGCTGTTGTCGCACAATGGTACATGAGTTGATTTATTTGCATCAATTTACGTATTCAGGAGTTTTGTATTACCCTAGTTGGTATGCGCGATTTCATGCGCGCGGGAAACTAGATATAGTAAAATCTATCGTTTCATATTTTGCTTGTTTAGTAATGATTTTCAAAGATATTTTAAGTCGTTTCCAGGATTGTTAGCCACAGGTTAAATCCGTACCAAGCGTGAATAGGTTGATAAATCGACTTACATAATTTTTTTTTAATCACCATACGCATTAAGATTGCTTAAGTTATGAGGGTAATGAGGTTAATCATCTGAAAATTCCAATCAAGTGAATCACATTCAGATGAACGAGTAATTCAAGTAACCTAAAATACGATTAACAGATAAAACGTAAACTTTAAAATGACCGCCCTGAAAAGTGTTCATTTTCGAGTAGTTTTCACGCCTGGTATGGAAATTATGTGCAAATAAAATTTTAACCAAATGTTTCGTTGGTGGTGCCTGACTCTATGATCGTACTTTCCCATGAAATGGCCCGATTGCTCCGTTCAAAAAGCATTATGTATTTCAACTTATAAGTTATTACAACAGCATGTTTAGTTTAAATAGTCCGATTTGAATTTGCGTAATGAGTGATCGATTAAATGTAATAACTAAAATTATTTATAGAAATCTCTATCATACATATAGTTAGCATCCACTATTTGAAAAAAGATTGCCATACCGATTTTCTTCTTATTACAAACTTGATTATAAGTATAAAAATGATTAAATATACTCGAAATCAAATTGCAGTAGCGTGCAGTTAACCAATTTGTGCAGGCAGTGACCTAGCACTGACCTAGTGCGGGTTAGTGCTGTATTGAATTGCCCGTGCTCAACATAGGCTTATAAAGCGAAACAAGGTTTTAGAGACATATGTTCACTTCGGCGCTCAAGAAGCGACTTCGCAGCTATGGCTGTTATCAGGAAGGACGGCTACACATGCCGCGAGATGATAACGCTAATGAATTCTTATTCGTCATCAAGTAAATGGTACAATTCCTTTATGAGGCGATTGTTAAGCCTTATCAGGGTCTACAGCTGCCTTAAATGGTAGGAAATATGTCGAAGCATACTTGTTCCGAGGCCGTCGAGGCGACAGCTCGGCGCTGGCCGCTTGTTCAGCGCCATTAAAATGTTATTACAACATGACGACTTATTGTCGAGGTCCGCGGACATCTGGGGTCTGTTTAAGGAGTCGTTTCTCAATATGCGGTCACGACATCTGGCCACTGAAACTTCATTATGCAGTTCAATATATTTGGCACGTGAATTTGCAAGAACAGAAGCGATTGTCGAGGAATATATGGATAATGGCTTACAGGATGGATGGCTTTCAATATTTGTGGAAATAGGGATAACAAATCGAATACATCCAAATCTTGGGAAAATTAACTTATCCTTCTATGCCAAGAAATACTAAATACAAGTAACATTTATTATAGTTGAATATAAAAGAGTTTCTGTGAGAAATTACGCCGTTTTATAATTATGAGATTTTAAACTTTCATTTTTTATTAACAATGTGAACTAATTAGATTTTTTTTTCTTATCTACCTACGGGCATATTTTGATAATTACAAATATTTAGGAAGAGTTTTTTAAAATTAGCACCCTGGCGATTGGCCGCCTTATTATCGTTATAGTAGCAAAATTGGACGACAAATCAAAAGCTGACTTATAAAAACAAAATCGATTTCATAAACATGTTTAATAATAATTATCGAAATTGTAGATCTTATTAATCATTGACATATTAATTATCTCTCGCAATCGGCCATTTTGTTACTTTAAATCGTAATTTATATCTTTGCAAGGTGTCAATGCCAATGCCGTGCCATAAATGCCAGTTATAAGTAAGTACGAATGGTTTTAAATCGCATTATATATGGCCACAGATGGCGCGATCGCGGTTATTAGGCGAGAAATAAACCCACCCGCCTGTATCGCTCTGATGTTATTGAATATTAACCAATGAATATTCTTATTAACACCGAATATTCCCGCTCGTCCAGTCCTGTTCGAGGTCTGTAGCTGATGTCTATGAGCGACAGCGGCTGGTGATGGCCCCACGCCAGTTTGGTACTCTCTTTATATAAAAGACTATGATAACGATGGTTACGAATTTTAAAACAAAGAAATGGGGTAGACAAAGTGAAAACAGTTAAATTATAATATTCAGTTACATACATACATATTCTTTACCAAGTCAAGGTATATTTGAATATGTTATGAGAGAAAGTTAATATTTTTAGCATACTTCATACATGCATTGTCTCGTAATGTACAAATGAGATTAACGTCAGCGCCAATGTTTAGTAAAGCCAAAGCGTAAGATGAAAGACATCATCGTCAATCCTAGTAATTTTCCTCTCTTGAATTTTTGTTATTTTTAATATTGAGAATTAAACTGTTATCACTTGTAACTGTGCATTCATAACAGATAATATAAAATTATATTAATAAATGTTTATAAATACAACAGATACAGATTAGAAATGGTAGATATGTATCTACATATAATAGCGATCAATCTTGAAGAAAGCCAGTTGCTCAACACGTGGCTATTGCGCGCACGAAGTACCGTATTTAATGCTGTGACGATACAGAAACTATTTCTGGCGTCGACAACAGGCGCACGGCTACCGAAATAGCCGTCCAGTACGCCACGGGATGGCTTGCTTCCTCTCATTAAAAAACCAACTTGTTTATGATAGCGTACGCTGCGTATACCATAGACAATCTTTTATCACCACCAATATATTGTTTTAGTACAAGGAAATTTAATTTTTTACGCAAATCATGAACGAAAATAAAACGTTTTAAAAATTGTACGATTGATGGATTAATAGATTTCATAGGTTTTTTATTTAAAAATTAATAGGAAAAAGTCCTAGTATTTTTTTTTATAAACAATAATTAAAAACTAGCACAATTAAAATATAAACGGATAGCTGTAAATGAAAGAATTTCACATTGAAATTCATTAATTAAATCTTATCTAATCATTTAATCTAATTATTAATTATATTTAATAACGCTAAGCACTTCACTATATCTAGCGACATTTTAATTCCTATTGCATTGATAATAAGAACGGGTAAATGACCATTTAAGGCTGTATTCTTAAATGCATCAGCCATATTTAGTGACGCATTGTTTGCTTGGCGGCGAATATTTCGAAGATACCTGACGTAAGAAAAGTCCTGTTACGAGTAGGTTCGTCACATTACCCCGTTAAGTGTAATGGATACTGTTAATGTTTGCCATATATATACATATGAGCACACTCAGCTATTATTACCAAGTTATGATTAACTAACTAGTTATTATTACCAAATATTATAATCAGCTGGCTAGTTACTATTATCAGCTGGGTAACTATAAGTGGGGAGAGAAGGGATTATATCCTTTGTCCGTCACTTTTTCATTGTGTTAATCTTTCACATTTCGTAAAAGAAATAAACAAACGCCAGACAGAACCTTATAAGTTTTATAAAAGTGTTGTTCATATGTATAACATAATAAACAACCACTCGCAAACTACGTATGATCTCTATTTCTACATATGCCTGAAATGCCAACGAACTTTTATGAATATTCGAGTTTCGACATCACTCCTATCCCTCGTGGACTTGTTGAAAATTTCATGACGATAATTTCCACATCCGAATATATATGACCTCGTATTAACGATGGGCGTACTCTTTGGGGAAATTAAGAAATCATCTGGTCCGTTGGTACAGCGGTTATTGGATCTGACTGCTGAGTCATCGTAGGTTCGATTTCTACTCGAGGTATAAATATCGGTGTGGGGAGCACAAGCGTTTGTTCTGTATCTGGGTGAAGAAATCTATGTAATGTAATCTATGTATGTATATAATAATATCTTGGGACTACTCTACACACGGCCACCTGTTCTCAAAGTAGACACTTAAACTTAGTGTTATGGTAACCAGATGGCTAACATAATATATATAATTATATATACATATAAATATTTACTTGTATAAAAGAATGACACCCAGATAGAATAAAATGCTCATCACACAAACATTTGTCCTGGGTGGGGATCGAACCCACGACGTCGCGCGCAATAAGATGCACTAACCACTGCACCAACAGACCAGTCAAGTGCATATTTATGAAGTGGATCACCCGTTCTTGTTACCATAACGCAGGCACTGTTTAAGTGCATACTTTGTAATCAGATTGCAGTTTGTATTATTATATCTATCTACATGTGATCGGTTAGACGCCATTTTAATATCATATCGGTATAAACGTTGAGCACTATATAAGGTAAGGAGTTGCTTTTCAATAAACCATGAGTTATGTCCACTCGCGACCTTAATTGTTAGGCACTTGGAACTGTTATTATGGTATCTTAATATAGCTAGTTTCATCATCTTATTTATTTATTTATGTACACAACACATTGAGACACATACAAAACAAAGAAGAAAAAGGACGGCACAAGGGTACAGCTTATTTCACGAAAAATTTTCTTCCAGCTGACCTGTAACTGGAGATGGTATAGTTGATGGTGGGTGCGCGTGTACAAACATGAGATCTTTTTGTCTATATATCTTTTTATATTTATTTTTACCCTTTCATCTCTCTTTTTTTCTTTTTTTGGACACGAATGCTGTCCGGGAGTGAGTAAGGTTAAGGCCACCGCTTGGCACACTGGCTGAGTTTGCGCTGATGACTTTACACGCTTTTGAGAGCATTATGGAGAACTAAATGTGCAAGTTTTCTCGCCATATCTCCCTTCCAGGTTGCAGAATTGTATTTAATTAATGAACACCATTAGAACCCAGGGTTTGCAGAGTGAGCCGGTGAATTCTTAGACTGATAGGTAGAGGAATCATCAGAGAGACACGAAATCAATTACGAGTAAGTAATGAACGAAACAATTTTTTTCAATCTCTACTATTCAATACTGCTCTGTTGAAAACATCGAATAAATTGGTTGGTTCTTAATCCGTATCTCCACTAATTCGCAGTAGCGTTGAAGAAACGTTGCAGACAAAGCTCAAAGCTTTAAGGTAAAAACCAATCGCCACAAGGGGGCCGGAAAAAGCTTGGAAAAGCTGACGTCAAAGATGACCCTTAGTTGAAAATAAAAATACATGGAAATTAGTAAATGTACTAGTGGTAATCTAGTTGAAAGTATCTTTAAAGGGCGGAAAATGCGTTTGTGATAATCCTGCAGGCATTCATGGATACGGTGAGCGCTCATCATCAGACGGGTTGTACGGCTGTTTGCCACGAACGTGGCATAAAAAGAAAATAAAACAAACAAACATCACAAGCAACCGTCACGCCAGGTCCCTAGCGGGGTAGGCAGAGAGCACGAAGTGCCAAACATCCCTGTCCTTGCAAACCTGACGTGCTTCGTCTACATTTATCAATCTTTTCATACATACACGCCGGTTTCGGAGGCTCTTGACTCTCCCATCTTCTAGAGCCCGACCTATTTGGTCGAGATAGG
>DVPR01001619.1:0-10616 GCA_018239345.1 Oxynetra stangelandi | reverse complement strand
TGAATAAAAAACACTTATTTCACAAAATATATTAAAATACCATATCTAACATTCGGTTTAATCCACTTTTACAATCTTCCCACCCTTACTGATATCTGATAGTTTAATATAAACCCTTCGTGTAAGGCAATACCAGATCATAATAACAATAAAATAAATGAAACTTGATTTTAGACTGTTATTTAGACTCGCAAGTTAAATTTTTACTTTCAAATGTTTATTTTACCTTAGCAATTTGATTTCGGCCGGATAAATATCTCAATTTCACAAACCAATCATAATAACAATAAAATAAATGAAACTTGATTTTAGACTGTTATTTAGACTCGCAAGTTAAATTTTTACTTTCAAATGTTTATTTTACCTTAGCAATTTGATTTCGGCCGGATAAATATCTCAATTTCACAAACCAATCATAACAATATCAAATTTAAATATATTTCGTTTATGAACACTACAAAACTAACAATCTAATTTTACAGACCATAAAACTTATCATTTAACACATAATTAATATTGAAACTATCTACATTAAAACTATTTTAATTTTAAAAATGGTTTAGTTCCATTTTTATATCGCCTACAAAAAGGCTATGGAGACAACATTTTTTTTATCTTCGAAATACAAAATGAATACGCAAATTTCTTGTTGATTGAGATCACGGCAGCTTCTTGACATAATCATATTACACGCAAAAACGTAGACAATAATTAGTATATCAATGCATGCCTAGTACTTAATAAACACATTTGAAACTGCATGCCTGAAACATCCATTATTCACAATTTTTTAAAGTTATATTTTCAAAAGGATTCCAGCAGGTTTTATATTTTCCAATGTTACATCTTACATGCAGTAATCAGATTTGGATATAACGTATATAACGAAATCCTATGTTTACTAGACGGCCCACAGAGGGGAAATTTACTTAAATAAAATGAGCAGTCAGCTTTACCATTAAAAGTAAAAGTTATATGTACTACGTTTACTTTAAATTGTATTATTTACTCTCATACAACACTAATGACATGTGTTCCGAGACATCCTTATATTTATCAATCTCTGTTTAGTTATTTATAAACTTTTTAATTATTGTACTGTTTAGGTAACCATCATGACTGCTGTCTAGGAGGGCCCTGAGGGGGAGGTGCTGGGGCCGCGGGGGGCGCGGGCGCGTCCGGCGGCTGGAGCGTGCGCGTACGTCGCCGCGTGTAGTGTTGCCATAGAAGGATAGCTTGATCGTCCATAAACTTGCAAACCTGTAATAATATTTATGTTGCACTTGTATTACCTAAGTATGCCATCAGTCTAATAAACATTGTGTTGTTGGTGTGCAAAAAAAATTAATAGTCATATTTGAAATTTTACTGAATATAGAATTGAATGTTATTCTTGGCGCCTGAAAAGCAGCTGTGTGCAAGTAAATATGACAACATACAACATCAAATCTATGCTTCTTTGTACGATATAACTGATCCTAGTTCGTTATTAAGCACAGCATTTTAAAACTGTACATTAATACAGTTATAACCAGGCGGTTAATGATTTCGCCACCTTAAAAGGGGAGCAATCGGAAAGTAATGTACAACTGTGTGTGGTACACGTGTAAAATATAAATAAAAATGAGGGTAACACTGTCTACTATGTACATCCCAAAAACAGACTTATTATTATTGATTTCATATAAAGCCAACCCGAAAACAAATAATACTCATTTAAATTAAGTAGTTATTTCGATTATTCAGAATGTTTAAAATTCTGTACCTTATTTCACTAAACAATTCTTCAATCTGCACGCTCATACAACTATAAATCTAAATGAAAAACATATTTATCTACATATACATTCATTTATCCTAACACTCACTTGTGCCGAAACACACTCCCTTCTGAACGCCTCGTGTTGTAACAGCTCTAGAAAATGCAGACACATGGGATATTTCAGGTAACGGGCGTATTTGGGCTCACGCCAGTACTGGAGGTACTTTAAATAGTTCACAAATGTCTGCTCTTTGAGGTAACCTCGCTGCGCTAGGACTGAAATAAATTTATATTTAATTGCAGATATATTAAGTTATTAGTTAAAATTGAACAAAATAAATTATTAAATTATCAACAAATATATTGTCTTTGTCAACAACATATACATATGTATTAAACTATTGTACCTGGCAGACGTTATGCTCGTTGCAGCAGCCCGTATGCCACTCATACACAAAAAAGTATAAATCGGTACAGCCATTTAAAAGGATTTCAATGACAAAGTACAGAAGAATTGTTGCACATATAACGATTTGGATTGTTATTATTAATAAATTGTTATTAATAAAAAGATATATATGATTGTGTCTATCATCAAAAGTTAAAAACAATGTTCAGTATAAACAATAAACATTATAAATTATTTTTTATAGTATGTTTGAATTGTTTCATGTAAGTTACATGAATATCTTAAAAGTTACTGTACATAGTACATGCATAGGAAACTTTAGACTTCTTCACTTCATTTGTTACTCAATAAATAACACAACTTACAGTGAATATAATTAGGATTGGCTAAACATTGGACGAATTCTAGTTCCACTTGAAACCTTATGCGGCTCTGTTCGTCGGTTTCTGTCATAACTGAAATAAAAACAATACATTAGTAACATATTATATGAACAAGTGTAACATGTAGACAGTTTTAATTATACTCACCTTTACCGGCCATCATCATGTTCATCGGTTATAATTTATGATTATCCTACGAAAACATACGATGTTCCAGCGTATCAGTAACAAAAACTTAAGAAAATATTCTTTAATACAATGCCAATAACCAAATAAATAATGGTCAAACTACTTTGCTCTCGTAAATCAGGCCGTCAATTTGAAATTGTCAATGTCACTTAGTAATGTCACGACGCTAATGATTTGCTACTATCATCAAAGCAAATTAATTATACTTTGAATAAATTAACTTTAAATATCAATGAAAAATACGTATTAGAATAATAACACAACTTTTAAATAAAGTTTTAATCACATGCCTTTAACATACGATAAACATTTATTTTAAAACTGTATCAATCAGCTAACAAACAAAAAAAATTAATTAAAAATATATAAACGTATATTTTTACTCCAATCTTTTTCCTATTAAGCAGTATTTAATTACTCACAGTTATAATTAACAATTATAAATTTTTATTTTTTTTACTTTTACCATTTTCTTGAACAGTCATTGAAGTGAATAATTCATTCAAATGTGTTTGTATTCAACTTTTTATGCTATGTTAACTAAGTATAATTTAACTTTAAAGTATTATGTATATATTATTTAAATTTTAAAAAAAGGGGCGGTTACACAAGGAGGTACATAGGCGTATACATTCTGTCAAATTCCAAATACTACGTCACATGTCATCATACAAGAGGAAACGTCAAAGGAGAAACCAATTTCCTTTTACTAGAACAAGAGAGGAAATTTGGTATCTAATTAGATTATGTGTTGTATTATTATTACGGTGTCTCGTAGTGTAAATTATATACTGCACTAGTACTACGTATTTGTGAATGTAAAATGTCTGGGCACAGATATTTACCCAATTCCAGTGCTCTGTTCGAGGACGAAGACGTTGACGATGATACCTTTGTTAACAGCTTCAGGTCAAGGATACCTCCACCTCAACCTAAGCCATCAGCTCCAAGCTATGGTGGCCATATTGGGGAACTCGAAAGACAAAGGCAAGTGATGCTACAGAAACAAAGGGAAATAGAACAACGAACCTTGGACTCGTCAGCTAGAAGTATAGGACTCCTGCGCGAATCTGAACAGATCGGCATTGCCACGGCAGAGGAACTGGTCCGACAGCGAGAACAACTTGAGAGCACGAACAAGAGACTCGACGAAATTAACACAAACTTAAACTACAGTCAGAAACATCTGAATGGTATCAAATCGGTGTTTTATGGAATTAAAAATTACATTTCGGGCAAATCCGACCAAACGCCGCCACGAAGTCAGGCCTCGCCAGACAATCGCAGTATGAAAGCCGGCAGCAGCAAACTGGAGGAATCTATAAGTAATTCTCCGACATTCAGCGCCGAGGATCGATATAATAGCCATCCATCAACTCGCTTGCGTGGTTTGGATGAAACTGCCACAGTGGGACCCGTTTCGGACAGCCAACGTGTGAATGACATATTAGATGCCAATTTGGGTGAAATGGCGCTACAAATATCGAGACTGAAGGGCTTAGGTGCTGCGCTCGGCGAGGAAATTGATGCACAGAACCAAATCATAGACACGTTACACGACAAAGTTGAGATTGCAGATATCAAAATTGGTAAACAGAATAAGCAAATGAATAAACTATTGGGTAAATAAGAAATTGATAATAACTACTGCATAATTGTTTTGTTGCATGTAGTTGGGTAGTGGGATTGTATAAATTTTTCATATTGTATATTTTCTCATTCAACTTGTTTAGTGCTGCATTGTGCATAAAATGCGGGTTTATTGAAATTTAATAAAATTATTTTATTGTTCTAATATAAAAATAATTATGAATAGTAGTTACTTTGATATATTGTTATATTAGATTTAAAGTTCTTGTCTTACACAATATTGTTAATGTATAAAACTGTGTTAACGCTAATTATTGCTTTTTTAAATGGAAGATATCTTACATCGCATTAATTAATTTGAAATAGGTTACATTTATTTTAATTTTACTACTTTTATTTTTCTTTATATTTTTTTTTTAACTGTATGTATACTTTGTAAGGGATATTTTATTACAGCCAGTTTACAAATTGTCATTTCGATGTACATTTTTGAATATAGAATCCAATATATGATACACTTGTCTATGGTCAAGGGATGGATGACTAATTTTATAATATTTGTATACTGATTCTGCCATAATGTACACTGAAGTGAAATGACAAATGTAAATCAGCCATTTTGTAGGTATACCATATCGAGGGGTAAAAGGGTATATTTGTTTTAAGCAATATTTTTTGTCCATGTATTTAGATAATTATTTGAATGTACGAAAATTTCCCAATTCCAAATATGCGTATAAATTAATTACACCCAAATGTTTGCTTAAAACAAATACCATTTCACTCCTCTATATTATAGCTTTACTTTTATTTTTAAGCAAAACTATTGCATCAGTCGCCAAAAGTACTGTGTTTCTGGTAATTTATTTAAAGCTATACATTAATTTCAATTGTTACAGGGACAAAATTATTATCAGCAAATTAATTATGCATCCACTTACTTATCTATCTGTATACATATTAGTTGCTTCCTTTTTTGTATTTTGTGTATGTTAATAAAATAATTATTCACGAGCCTGGTTTTTTACATGGACATGACAAACAAGCATTTAGGTCAGTCGATAGCTAGGATCATACAGATGAAGGTTATTTCTATTCAATTTCAAATTTAGCTAAGATAAGTAAGTTCAGAAATTGATTATGTTCATAAAGTCAAAATTTCATTTTATAACAGATACAGATACATAGACAAACATTTTATAACACGATAAATTCTAGAGTATGGTGGAGTCAAGAGCCTCCGAAGCCGGTGTGTATGCATGAAGTGACTAATAAATGTAGACGAAGCACGTTAGGTTTGCAAGGACAGAGTTGTTTGGCACTCCGTGCTCTGTACCTACCCCGCTCGGGACCTGGCGTGACGGTTATTTATTTTACATTGACCAAAGATTTTTCAAGCCAGATCCAAAAATATAATAACAGTCATATGACTTTAACATTCTACCTTTCATATTTGTCTAGCAGTCAATAATATAAAGAAAGAATTATCATATATATACCAAAACTGAAAATCTGTAAAATGAATATATTATAGCTAATTATATCACTGAAACTGTTTTATGTAAATGCAAAGCTTAAAAAAATCAATAAAGCAATGAATTACTTAAGTATATTAAGGTTTAATGTGGATATTGACCAACATTTCAGCAAGTTCCCTAGTAACAAAGTTAAAAAATAACCCATTATTATAATGAATTACAGATTTTCATATAACCATCATATACTACCTAATATCGTAGGTTCTAAGATATAATCTATGCAATTTGACTGGCCCGTTGGTGCAGTGGTTAGCGAACCTGACCGCTGCAGGACTAATATTTGTGTGATGAGCACAAGAATTTGTTGTGTCTGGATGCAAAACAAAAAAAACATCTATATAAGTATATATTTATATGTAGTTTATCAGCCGTCCGGTTACCATAACACAGGCACAGTCTAAGTGCCTACTTTGGGATCAGACGGCCGTTTGTGGAATCGTCCGAAGATATTATTATTATAATCATGTCTTAATTTCAGAAATATTTATCAAATCTCATCTGTGCACGAAAATTAGTATCTAAAATATTTTGGGTCATTACCCTACACAAAGTCCTAACCAGTATCTAGCCACAGCCTGTACTTTACTAACCAAAAAGCTACTAAACAACACATACAAAAAATCTATGCTACCATAGATTTTTTAATACCCAAACACAGACCTAATACTTATCTGCTAATATGTATATTTCATGCGGGTGGAAAGCAAAGCCACCACCCAGCCCAGTGATCACAAAGTAATTACTGGACCAACTGTTATGCGCCCAATCAATTGTAATTATACGAGATGCACAGATACTATAATTGCACTAATGATACAACAGAACGTTGCCGGTCATACTTGGAGATGTACAAAGATATTATTAATATGTACATAAATTGTTATTTTTTCATCGACATTCTTTGTACATCATGCAAGGAAAGTATACGTAAAAATTAATAAACGCTAGACATACAAAAGGTGATGTTATCGCAATGTGTACTCTTCCAGGCAACGTGTAATCAAAATAATTATCAATAATTACCTACAGCTATAAAAATCATTTGTATTCTTCACAGGGTTAGCACAAAGATGGTGGTAATTAAATAGTACACATTACGATTTAATCACATTTTATTATCACAAATCAACAACAAATTGTCGGAAGATATTTAAACACTGAAAACATTATCAACCACAGTTTCCAAAATTATATTATCGTCCTCATCATGCACTTTCATATGCTTCTGTAACACCCTTTTGTTGGACAACTTCTTTTTGCAAATACTGCAAGAGATCTCTTCTGAGATATGAGATTCTCTATGAATTTTTAATCCAGATGAGGTGGCAAAACCTTTCGAGCAGAGATTGCATTTATGGGGTCTGTCCAGGGTGTGTGTGTGTGCGATGTGGACGGTCAAGGAATGTTTGGTTGAAAAGTTTCTATTGCAGTTTTTGTAGTGGCATACAAACGGTTTCGGTCTCTCTTGTCCGAGGTGGACCAGACTGTGAACTCTCAAATACGAAGCTCTAGTGTACATTTTGGGACACTGGGAACACGCAAAATCTTTCTGTCCACTGTGACTTTTCACATGCACCATCAGAGTCGACCTGGCGGTGAAACTCTTACCACATGTGACACACACAAACAACAATCTGTTGCTCGAATGGGCGACACGAAAGTGCTCCTTCAGCGACTGTCTAGATTTGTAGGTTTTGTTGCAGAAACCGCACTTGAACTGAGCCACGTCCTTGTGCGATATCAGATGTTGTCTCAGACCGTTGGAGTTATGGAAGCCCTTGCCGCATTTGTAGCAGAGGAACTTACGAAAATTACTATGTTTGGCCATATGATAGCGGAGACCGTATATTCTTGTGAACGACTTGGAACATAGCGTACATGAGTGCTTCTTCTCGCCTTCCTTCCGAGGTGGGTGCTCCGTAGACGTTATCTCGGTCACCGGCGGCAGTGGTGTCAGTTCTTTGTTGATCGTTAAACCGGTGTCATAGTCCAAGACAGGTTGATTGCTAAATAGTGGAACGTCGTACTCGTGGTCCTGGTATACGACATTTATATCTATGGAATCTATGTCGGACCTTTGCAAATCGGCTTGTGAAGATTGTATGGTGAGGATCTGAGATAACGTTGCGTTCGCCTTCAAGCAGTTCATCTTGAATGTGTAAGCCACCAACGCTGTGGAAACGCACGAAGCACATATTCCCTGTGGCCAATTCTCCTCGTCATTGTTCTGAAATACAGCACTTTGTTTATTAACCGTGAAATATTTCAAACGTAATTCGCACACGCAATTATGAGATGAATGTTTACCTCTAAACAATTTAGAAAGATCAAAATGTCTATGAGTTTGATCTTTATCATTTCATGTTCGATAAGATCCTGTATATTCATAAACATAGACAAGTCCGATTCAACAAGACAAGTGCGACAAATATTTTTGGTCAACGGTAAAATTAAATTGGTATACTCCATTATGATCTCTACACGAACACTGATCAATTAGTTCCATTTCCTCTTTTCCTTGTTCGTATGTATCATATTTCATACAATATAAGTTACCCCAGTTAGAGCCAAAAATGCCCGTAAATCCAACCACGAAACACTACATGTTCAATGCGTTTTGCTCATCGCTTTGCCAATTGCTATTTGCTACAATCAAAGCAACAGACTGTAGCGGAAACGTATTGCAAATCATAGATATAATAAAAAGACTAAATTAATATAATCTATGAAACCATAGACTAAACGTATATAAGTAATTATGAAACGACTATAAATTTACGTAGCTATCAATGCACACAATTTTGTTTAAATAATAAATCGCTTTTGGACGAATTTAACAATAATATTTATGTAACTCACACTAATCTATTAATCGGTCATTACAGAAACGACTAAGATAAAGTTGTTTATAGAAATACAGAAAATTAAATGAAAGTTTATAATGTATGAAGGGTATATTTGAAATAATGTTAGGCTTAGTTGATCGTATATGATCATTTAACCATACATTAAGTTATTTTTAAATTCCTTTCCTGTTACTGGGGTTTTCAAAATAGCTGGTTAAAAGTAAAATATACGCTTGTGCATCACGCAATTAGTCATTTTTATAATAATTTAAAAAAAAAATAGTTCACCCTACAAAAGTCGTGGTCCAAACGACCTTCAAAACGAAAGTTCAAGAAACTAACGTTTATGTATACTGGAAAACTGTTAAGGGAGAAGAGCTTATAAATGAGCCTATGGGTATTGATTTTTATAAATAAACATTACACGAACAAACGATAAATATAAACCAACAACTGAGAATTAACTACGAAATAATGGTTTATGAAATGGTATGGTATCAAATTTAAAAAAAAATTTTGGTGGACTAGGCTATTTGCCCCATCGATTTAACTATTTTTTCATAGACAATTAATTATTGTTTAACTATATATCAACGTAACTTGGATGACAATTTTTTTGCAGTACATTTTTAATACATTTAGTTCATTTTAAATAATTTAAATAAAATCAAAGGAAACAATTTATTTTAATTACAATTATTTTGAGATTTACCAGCAGAAATTTTTTAGCCGTACTACATTATCTTGCATAACTACGATACGTTGTGACTAGTAGCTGCGCCCTGCGTTGCGTCTTTGACTCTGATCTTTCTTTGACGTGTGTGGCGCTTCGTGGGCTAGTAAGCTTGCCCCGAATTATATGAGGTTTACATTAGTTTCATGAAGCAATTGTTTATTGTCGTTAAAAATAAACACACAGTACGGATTATTGTAACAAGGTAGTATTAGCACAGTTATTAGCGATTACTATACGATTATTAAGATCTAACCTCAACGTTGCTTACGATAACACATTTTGCTGTTTTATTCGAATGTTACATCTCTGTACCATTTGAAAGTGATCGTTTTAACACTGCATTAGCGTATTATGATACTTGTTTGCAGTTGAGTTGGTGAGAAGTAGGAAAAATGAGTCGGTTCTTTGCTACGGGAACGGACTCCGAGTCCGAAAGCTCGTCTGAAGAGGAGTTGATAGTACGTGCGCCAGTGCCCGTCTACACGGTAAGTACGATAATAATTTAGTTTCATTAACATGACCATTGACATCGAGGTGTCCCTCGAAAATTTCGAATTACAATATTACCTACAAAAAGCATATCTGTCCACGTATTTACATTGATGTAGTACAGTATCAATAGTTATGATTTTTTTTTAATTGACACCCCTATGATTCGCAATTACCGCCAGATGTTAACGAATGTCTACTTGAAAACTGGTACAACAACTTTCATTAAATTGTTAACATAGAGTGTATCAAGATTAAAGTTAGTATAAATATACTTTCGTATACATACAGTTGCTATGAACTTTTCCTAACAATATGTAAAAAATACCTTAATTTCGTAGTTGTTTATATCAAGTGGCATTGCATTGTATTGCACTACTTTATTAAAAAGTATATTTTAAGGATGATATTCATTATATATTTTACTTGTCGTTGAATACGTTGATTTCTTATAATGTTTAATTAAGTAACTCTAAAAATAGTAATACAAATTTACTATGGCACACACATTTTACAGATTGTTGATAATTTCAAAACATTTTATCAAACAGCAGTTTATTGTATCAGGTATTATTAAGCAAAAATTGCAATAATATAAAAATAAATAAATAACTGTCACGCCAGGTCCCTAGCGGGGTAGGCAGAGAGCACGGAGTGCCAAACATCTCTGTCCT
>DVPR01001618.1:0-10620 GCA_018239345.1 Oxynetra stangelandi | reverse complement strand
TTATCACCCTTGTGTTTACACTAATCAGATTTCGTATAAACGATTCACTTTCTTCTATTTCGAAGTCCTTTGAGCGTCCAGATCAATACACTTTTGTATTATGCACAGCACCATAAATAAATAATAACGATGGGAACTTTAACACACATTTCATTCAAAAACACCTGTTCGGCAATAGAATTTTCAGACAGTCTAGCTAACATTCCCTGGTTCGTTGTTTAATATTTACAATCGATCGTTGACGCTTATCAGGTAAAAATTATTAAGCGAACACTATTTCGAACATATTTGATAAAGAAAACTCATTAAAACTATGTTTATTTGAGTTTATATACGAGAACGCCAGAAATACGAACTGTCAAGACGACCCATAGACACGGAGCGATGTGCAAGCGTGTTGTCGATTACACGCGCGCGAATAAAATCGAGTGATGCGATGTGAGGTCGGCCGACTACAGCATGCCGACTGGCAGACAGCCGGTCATAGGATGTGGGGTTACGCACGGGGCGTGAGAAAATAAAGTGTGGGAAAGAGTGGGCGTCGCGGCGTAGTAAAACATTTGATATTGTATGTAGTGAACCGAACACTTACGTACTAATGCGCCAGTAGCAGCCATCGTTTCGTATTGTTGTGTGCGTGATAAATATAGTCGAGTTCACAGAGAGCGAAATAGTTGCGATGTGTGAGGAAGAGACCGACGATTGACCGGAGATCTCGTGGGAAACGACCTTTATTATGTACACTGATATATATATTAGTTAAAACAAAAAATCTGTTCTGGAATTTGATCGCACGCGATGGGAGTCACTGGACTGTGGCGACTGATCGAGCCCGCGGGCAAGCCCGTGCCTGTGGAAACTTTGGAAAACAAAGTCTTGGCAGTCGGTACGCTGACATAATTTTTGTACCGGTTACTTTATAGTAAAATATATAGACATTTTAAATGGCAATTATAAATTGTCAAAATTTTACTTTAAATACTTATTATATGTAATTATAAAAACTTACGTTAACCTCAACAGATATTTCGATATGGTTGCATCAGATTGTGAAAGGGTATCAGGATGCAAAAGGTGCTCCTTTACCAAATGCTCATCTTATGGGATTATTTCAACGGCTCTGCAAACTACTGTATTTTAGAATTAAACCTATATTTGTCTTTGATGGTGTATTTCCTGAATTGAAAAAAGAGACCATAGTAAGTTACTTTCTTTAACACTTTGAAAATTACTATGTGTGTGTGTGTTCTTATACAATGATCACAAATATAAAAATAATATAATTATGATAATATTACTAGGCAAAGCGACAATACAACAAGACTAAGTACAACTCTGAATCAGAGAGGTTGAAGCGGGAAATAGCTTTGTTGTTAAGTAAGAAAACTGCTATTGGGTCATTACTGGGCAAACAAATTTCTCCCAAGAAAATCAAAAATCCTCAAGTGCAAGCAGATCATGATGACTTATTTAAACTGCCTGCATTACCACAACAGGAGGTTGAAAGTGATTCTGAGTATGTTAATTTTTAGTAATGAAAAGAATTCATAAAGTATTTATCTATCCCCAAAAACAATGAGCTATCTTACATTTTCAGATCAGAAGATGAAACAAATTCAAGTGCTTCTACAGTGGATTTGAATTCAGTTGACATTGAGTCCGACAACTTTAAAAGTATGCCAGTAAAAGAAAAATATGATTTACTTGTGGAACTGAAAGAGACAAGAAAAATGAATTCTTGGGGCAAACTTGAAACTTTGCCAAAAAAGAGCGATAACTTTTCAGATTTTCAGGTAAATCCCAGGTCATTTGAAGTAATAAAGAAGTAGTAGAATTTTTAAATTAATTATTTTATTGAATTTTGATACTATTTTTTGCCAGTGATAATGGAGACATGTAACACTGGTTCTTACAGTTTTATAATGCCTAATGATCAAAAATGTTATAGATGCAGAGATTATTAAAAAGAAGAAAAGTTCAAGAATGTCTGGAAGAAACCGAAAAAGAAATGGGTGACACTGGAATGTCATTAAATGAACTTGAATCATTACTTAATGAAGAAGGTATAGATACAAAAATTGAAAATTTACCCAGTCGCCGTATTGCATCAGATAACACGACACGATATTTACTAATAAATAATGTACAGCATGCTTTAGCTGATGCTAAGAAAAAGGAAGAAGGGACATCATCTGGAGCTAAACATAAAGAAGAAGAAGATGGAAGAGATGAACTTGAAGATGATTTGCAAAAAGCTATAAAGATGTCATTGGAATGTGAAGGTGAATCCAGCAACACTTATGTAAAACCAGAAATAAATAAAAAAGATGAACTAGAAGAGGATTTAGAAAAAGCTATTAAGATGTCTTTAGAGTTAGTTAGAGAACCAAATACTAATGCTGGTGTTTCCAAAACTGATGACTCTTGGACTTCTTACGATTCAGAGTGTACTGAAATTGGTAGTGATTCTGAAGATGATGATGGATATCAACAGCCAGACTACTCTACAGCTAAAGCTTACATTATGCAATATAGTGCTTTCACACATAAAACTATTGATAATATTGTGACAGCTAAGAGTAAGGGTATAAAAAGTCAATCAAAATGTTCAAAAATAGATAAGATTATTGACAATTTAAATCAAGAGAAATCTGTTATTGTGGATGATGTAGTTATATCTTCAGGGGAGGATGAAAATTTACAAAATATTGATGGCAAGACACCGTTATTAACCTGTAAAGACAAGATCGAATCGCATAACAATGACAGTAGCGATAAAGAAATAAGTGATAATAATAGCGCAGCCAACCAAGTAAAATATATAAGTAATGATAATGTTATAGACATTACTCAGTCTTCTGTTGTTTGTGTTGAAAATTCTTATCAAGATGTTATCAATCTTGATACAAGTTCTGATGATATTGCGGAGATGAAATCTGAAAATGCAAAGCTGACTGAAAATCTTGTCTCTGATGGGCCGTCAGATTCTAGTGATGATGAATTTGAGGAAGTATCAGAAACAGAAATAAAATCTGTCAAGCCAGTTGTGGAAGTCACTCTGACCATGCCTGATACAATAGAAGATGATATATTTGCTGATGTATTTGTCCAAAAAGAAAATTCAAATGTTGCTGGTATTATAAAAACTCAAAATACTAATGCTTACACTGATAAAGTAAAACTGGTAAGGGAAATATCGGAACACACTAAAAGTGGGAAGCAAGATTTGCATCAGAAAGAAGCAGAAACTGTGGATTTAAATCTCCAGGAGGAGCGTAATATAAAAGATGATAAAGAAGCCAAACATTCTGAGACAAAACAGAACACAGTTGTGACAGAAATTACTTCTAGTGATGTAACACCCTTAACTGATATAACTCTACAACTTGATAAGCCTGTTAATAGGGAAATGTCATCAGAAGCTTTAAATACAATGCTAGCTGAGATTGAAAGCAATGAAGACAATTTAATTCAAGAGAAAGGTAGAATGGATCGTATAGGGCGAAATATTACAGAGCAAATGACTAAAGAGGCACAAGAATTACTCCGAGTATTTGGAATTCCATATATAGTGGCTCCAATGGAAGCAGAAGCCCAATGTGCGTTTCTCGAGAGTATCAATTTAACAGATGGTACCATAACTGATGATAGTGATATTTGGCTTTTTGGTGGTAAAACAGTATACAAAAATTTCTTTAATCAAAAGAAGCATGTTTTACAATATTTGAGTGAGCGACTCGAGAAATCTTTTAGTGAGTGTTATTAGTTACTGTAAAAAAACTACTGTGTAAATATAAAACAATTGAATTGATAATGACAATACAATGTTTTTTGCAGATTTGTCTAGGGAGCAGCTTATATTGTTGGCTTTATTGGTTGGCAGTGACTACACAACTGGAGTGACCGGCGTAGGACCCGTGACGGCTTTGGAAATTTTAGCTTCGTTCCCATTTAATAAGAGGCAATTAATTAAGGAAAACTCTAAACAAGGACAGTATCAACAAATTGTTACCGGTCTGCAAGAATTTAAAACATGGGTTCGAGCAGGTAGAAGAACCGATAATATAAATTTAAAAAAGAAATTGCGCAATGTTAATGTAGATGATGACTTCCCCAGTGTTCGAGTAAGTACTGATGAGAAGGCTTTTTTATTCCAACATTGTATGAATATTTTGATACTTCAATTGTACCATGTATTGATTCTTCGTTTTAAAATGTAAACTTGATTTTAAGTATATAGGTAAATATGCCATTTTATACTTTTCAGGTTGTTCAAGCATACCTAGATCCTAATATTGAAAAAAGTAAAGAGAAATTCACATGGGGCGAGTTAAATATTACAGAGTTACGCGATTACGCCAAAGCGAAATTTGGTTGGTCGCAGAATAAATTGGATGTAATTGTACAGCCGGTATTGAAAAGACTGTTTGAACGTAAAACCCAAAAGAGCATTGAAGACTATTTCAAAAGGAAAATCGATTGCCAGTCGTTAGAAGATCAAATGAGTAAGCGAGTCAAAGCGGCTATTCAGAAAATGAACCCAGAAAGACAAAATTTAGAAAGAGACACGGTGGGGAAACATGACCTGCCTGGGGAAAGCGGAGCATCAACTGGTCCCAAGCGGAAAGGCAGAAGTAAGAGACAACTTGATAGCAATGCTGCTACCAATACCACTGCAACGAAAAGAATTAGAAAGAAAAATATTGTCGGAAGTAACCCATTGTGCTCAACATCAGGAGGCATTGAAATCAATATTCCCAAGACTGACAGGTTTCAGGAAATCATCCCCCAAAGAGAGAAGGACATGCAGAATATTTTACAGAACAAAATGAAAGCCATCGAAGTATTCAGAAAAACGAAAATCGATCGGAAACGGAAACCAGTGAAGAAAAGAATAAACTTGCCAAAAGATAAAGCTGAGCTTTCAGAGAGTAGTGATAGTGCTTGATATCTCCGATCATTATTATCATATTTCTAACCGTTATTGCATTTTATTATATCGTGAACATCATTAAACATCAATATTTTTTTTCAATTTGAAATAGGAAACTTACGTATCCATTCATTTCAGGAGGCGCAGATGTCTATTCTAAAACATTTCATTTTATCTGTGATATGTGTGAGCGCCTGATGCATGCAATTTGTTTTTCGCTTTTGTTATTTATTTTTTAGCATGTTTTAAAAAACTGTAAATTACATTTTAAAAAATTATTATAGTGTAATTTCAATGAAATTAATTTTAACTTATTTATTGCTTTTACCAAATTAAAGTAAGGTCACAGAACAAGGTATTTTATTAATGAAATACAATTATAAAATAGTAAATTTATTGTTTACAATTAACTGTTTTCCAATAAATGAAGCATAGTTTAAAACATCTTATAACTAAATACAAATAAACGACAATATAATTATGCACACTCAAGATAGTGATAAAAGGAATATAAATAATCCGCAGAAATAATTTTGTTTACCACAATTTTGTACTGGTTTTTCACATTAATTATAAGTAATGAAAGTAGCCAAAGTACTGGTATGTCATAATGTTATTACAATTGCCCATAGAAATGGAAATGCCAACTTCAAATGGGATTTGTCTTACCTGAGAACCACTACAGACGATTTCTTAACCGCTGCAGGCCGAATTCGGACATGTAAAGTGCTTTATTAGCTTTCAATGTTAAATTAGTTTAACAATTAAGACAGAATTATTGTGACTGAAAAGGAAATCAAAATATCGATCAACTTTAAAGAACAAGGCAACAAAGCTATTAAAAATGCAAAAAAATATATCCGCGTACGTTTGGTCTAAATTTTATATACAGAGAAACTACAAATGTTTATAACACATGTTTTTGACCTGTTGCTGTGATTTCTTTAAACCCGAAGTACGTTCAAAGCACGTCTCCGAGACAGTGAGAAGTTTGGGTCACCGCTATGGATCTGTGTGTCGAATGCGATTTTTTTGACCTGCTTGATAGCGTCAACGTAAACCCTGTATGGAATTGAAACAGCGCCATCTGGCGACAACAATACCAACGTTCGAAACAACCAATCACGTATGCTAACAAGCCCAATATAGAATGCGAGTCGCTCGATATCGAACGCGTGAAAAACTCGCACGCAACCCAATTTCGATTGTCCTGACTGTACCTACATATAATTTTTCTTAAAAAAATCTTATTCATACTTGAGCTTGCAATCATTCACGTTTATCTTTAAGCTCAATAACTTATTACATTCAGTTAAATTCAATAATTAATATTGCTTTTTGTTAATTCACAATTTATAGTTTAATACGTAATATTAGTCGGCTATGTGCAAATATATTTGTATCACTCCAATTATTTATTATGGCAACCCAGGATCAGTTAATCTAATGCTTGTCATGTTGATTCGTTGACCCAGGTATTAAGCGAAGTGTTGATCAGGTGATTTGCACAGAAATAAAGAGTGTCAATACTTATTTTAATTTTAAAAATAGGAAAATCAATATAATGCATATTTTTATGACGTTTACTATAAATGTAGATCCTAATGCAATTATTGATATTAATTAATATGGTATTACAATGTGAAGTGAACAAAAATCTTTCACCTTCATAAAGCCTGTGACAGACTGAAAGCTTCATATTTTATAGCAACATCCCGATAACATCTTCAAAAGAATGGTGTAGGATCTAGATGAAGTTACATTACGTACATTGTTCATTTTAGTAGTTTTAAGATTTATTTCACTTACTCATATGTACCTCCAGTCGCATATACTAGAAGTAGTCGCGACATCTGTTTGTGGCTTACAATTATTTGTTTTGCCAAATGTGTCCTGGAGCGAACAGCCCAATGAAAGATTTATACTAAAACTCCCTGCAAGTAGACCTTAAGGTGCCGTGAAGCTTCATTGAAAGTCTATCACCAAATTTGTTTATCATTTGCTAAACACAGCAAACACTTAGTACACATACACAAAAGACTGACTTCAAAGAAAATCCAGTTCAAAGATTCTATTGCATAGTATTTTTCCTATGAACAAGTTCAATTATCGAATGATTATAATATTCAACATGGTTAAGTACTAACTACTCTAATACAAATACGGGAGTTGGTTTCGTTCTTTTAAAAAAAAATACCTTTCTGTATACAAAGTTTTTTTTAAACACATCATAATTACTTCTAACTTATTGTGCAATATTCTTGATGTTACGCAATAAATATATATATTCTAATTTACTTTCTCATATCTTATTTACACATGTCCAAATCATTAACATATAAACTAATAAGGAGGGTATACAAATGACCATTTAAAAACACGCCTGTGTGTGACTATCAAATATTTAGGATATATGCAGTTTAAATACATCAATCACATTGCGTACAGCAGTACTCCTCGCCCTCGGACCTCCCTCATCACTTTGATAACGATTATAACTTCAGTCTTTCATTACATATTCATTGCATTATTTTAGACACCACAGAGCATACTCTATGAAACCAACCCCATTCAAAACAGTGAACGGCTGGGCTGATATAATAGAGACGAGAATAGCATAATTTTGTTTTATTTGTTATATGCACACACATAACGGTTGCAACCAATGCATGTCCCACTGCTGGCTCGCTCAGCATCGCTTGTTGATAAACAATATTGAAAACTACTACAGACTAGATTTGAGAAGATGTATAAGAGGAATATGACATTTTTGGGATAATTTCTAACATACTTTGAGGTCAGCCACCCAATATTTTTTAAAATATAAAACATCTTCGAAATAACAAAAACAGCATTATGCCTTGGCTCTGGCATGTAAAATTTGGAAAAATAATTTTACATAACTGGTACATAACTGATAGCGGGTCAATGAACCACAACATCCAGAATGCATGCCAATGCATTGCCCCTTAACAGACAAATGTTGTCTGGCAATGTTCTTCTCCATGACACTGCACATCATACATACAGATCACAAAAAAATCCACGGTGTCAGTGTGTAAGAGAATAAAAAGACTGATGTAAATATAGTCAAAGTAGATGAATGGAGTTACTTGCCGACTGCGCCAATGTTGAATTTGGTGATAAAGAGTTGTGGTGTTACACCGTTACCCAACTCTGCTCAACTGCAACGCACCTCTGCCGTACCAATGGACAGTCTCTCGTCACCTGCCGGCCTAATCGACCTTCACCACACTATAGATCTTCCTCACGAACCAGAAGCAGGCCATGAAGCCTATGGTCCCGGTGAGCAGGAAGAAGAGAAATACCATTATGAAGGTGTAGCCGAAGTAGAGGAAGGTGGACGCCGCGTCTTCGATGTTCAGCTTGGTGACGAAGTAGTGGCAGCAGTAGACGAACAGGTAGCCCGCCGTGGAGCCGGCGCTGAGGAAGGCGCGCCACCACCAGTGGTAGTCCTCGGCGCACAGGTGGAAGTAGCACAGCAGGATCGTCGTCTCCGAGCACGTGATCACGAGAATCACGAACACGAGGAACAGGAAGCCGAACATGTAGTACATCTGAAATTCAATATGTTCACTCAATGTTGACGGTATCATATTTCAATATGAGCTCACTAAACTCTTTCAATATATCTAAAACTCCATTATATATGTACTTTTTTGGTGCTTGACAATCATGGGCAATTCTCTCACTCCTGTAAAATGTGTAAAGCCTACGAAATTAAAAACCACTCGGAATAAATTTGGTTGTTACATTTACATGACATTGGCGAATGTAGAGGTGATATAGCCGAAGGAACTACATTATTGACAGTAAATTCATATAATGCATGTGAAATAATATAAATATTAATTAATTGTGTAACTGGTTAGCGCTCACATTAAATGTTAAAAAGTAGGTCAATTTCAAAACGTAATGCAAGAGACATTTTTGTAGAACTCTCGGACACAGTTACTACTCCCATAAATAACTTTGGCATCTATCCATTAAATGTATCCAAGCCAAAATAAAAACCTGGTACAAATACTGGAAGCTAAAGGTGTAAAGTGTGAGTTGGAAACATACATGGCTTAATTATATGTATTAGTATATACCACAAATCCACAAATTAATATGTAATCCACAAATTAATAATAATAATGACATTTTGCTACATCTGCACCACACACTGCCATCTGATCCCAAACTAGACACTTAAGTACCGCCTGTGTTATGGTATCCAGACAGCTTATAAACTACAAACATACATATAAATATAAGCACTTTTTACATTCAGGCACAACTCAAATATTCGTGTTCAAATACCAAGTACCAAGTACCAAATACCATCAAGTCCAGGGTAGGAATCAAACTCACAACCTCCGGCCCAACTGTCATGCTCACTGATAATCAAAATATGTAATGATCGGTGAATCCATACCTGACTGGACCACAAGGAGTTGAGGATGAAGAAGAGCTGAATGAATATGCAACCAAACGGCAGCACACCGCCCATGACCACGCCGGGCACTGGCTGGGTGTACAGCGACTGCTCGGGGATCTGCCGTGGGATCTGATTCGTGCGCACCGGATGCTCCAGGATCTGGGAATGGTTGAAAGGTTGTTTAAGTGTTAAAGGTTATTATTAAACGTTGGCTTAGAGTTTCTTATGACTGAACACAAGCAGACGGCTTGGACATTGTGTCATGGTCGCTAGTCCTCTAGTTTGTATTATGTAATCACTCACACTTCACTTCATGCAACCTTCTTTCATGGCAAACTATTTTACTGAGCTGCATATTGCTCAGTATTGCCATCAATACCAAACTTATTATAGGCTAGCACTACTGAGTTCCACATCTGGTGGTGTGTTCTAAATATTGTAAAAATCCGAAATCCTAAGAAATAATTTTATTTACGTGTAAATTATTTATCTCATTCGCATCTTTCTTATGCAAGTAAAAAGAGTAAACAGTAAATACAAAAGTTAAAAAGTACCATTTTAGTCTTCATGGGACACATTACAAGATGAAGAAGCAATTAAAATTCTATTTTACAATAAACCGCATATAAAATTAGAACATAAAAAAATTAACATTTTATTATAAAGTAAACAGATAATAAATATGGTTTTTTTATGCAATGAGCAGTGACGCACCCTCTTCCTAAATCCGAAATAGGCCCCGATGAAGGTGAGCGGAACGGACACGCCGAACCACAGCGCCAGCAGCGCCACCAGCGTGGAGAAGGGCACGGCCGCCGACGAGCCCTTGCCCCACAGCACCAGGTTCATTATGAAGAACAGGCAGAACACCACTCTGAGGGAATCAAATTCATTTCGATCGTATATTGTATTTGTTTTAAAAGTTTCAAAGCTTTGAGTATTACCATGGTTGGAATGAATGTTGTTTGACCCAAATGGAAATGTAATAAAATGATATTAATGTGTATTTAGCGGCCTGTACTTCAACATATATCATAATATCGAGCATGTATGTTTCAAATGGTATGTTTAAATCATTGATCTGAAACTTACTTATTAGCTGTTCTAGCTAAATTTGCTACACTGCTATTTGATGCATCACACAAGACAGATCAGTGCCCAAAATAAAATATTCATATATATGCATATATATTAAGAGGTCGGACAAAACTTATAAAATATTGCAAACACAACTGATATGCTC
>DVPR01001617.1:0-10622 GCA_018239345.1 Oxynetra stangelandi | reverse complement strand
ATTAATTAGTTTAATAATAAAAGGATGTGTGTACCTGCAGTAATAGAACAAGGGGAAACACACCGTAGAATCCGAAGTGTCGGTAGAGGAGCGGGCCCCCGACGGCGCCCGCCACGTGCGCTATTTGGACGGCCGCGCGGTGCGTGCCCATCATGCGCGTCACGTCGCCGCCGGTCGCGTGACACAGCTGAAATTGTTATCACCTCACTTTCATACTTCATTTTTCTTTGCTTTTTATTTATTTAGCTATAGGCTCGCGTTTGGCTGCTATCCCAGCTGATGGAAAGCGGGATGCAGCCTAGCATGAAGCACGCTTGCCTAGAAAGTGCCTATTCACTCTTGACTTGGACTTCATAATGACCACTTAGTTCCTAAGTTTAGTGAAGGTCAGCCCCAGATACATATCAACAAGCTCTTTGTCGTATGAAATAAAATGGACCGTTTTGTTTGCCACTTTGAACTATGACAAAGCGTGATCGCAACTAGTTCATTTGTAATATGTAACATAAATAACAGTTATGTCTTCTATTCATTTGCGCCATTTCTTGACGTGTCATTGAATTAAGTTGCACCGTATTGTATTATGGCGGGCATTCAATTTATTATAGATCGAGTGAAATTAGACAGAGCATTAAAGGTTAGAATGAACTAGAAAGAAGTAAAATGGATGTCGTCGCGCGTATTGTGATAATATAGAAAACATGTGCTGTAGGTTATATTGCTTCAAGAATATAAATTAATTAGTTATACATTCTTATTTATTACACATTTTCTACTTATATTACGTCATTTACACATTGTAAAAATATATCTTTGAACACAAATAATGACTTTTTAATTTAAAATTCACTATAACAATTAAAAATGTGTGAATAATATCTACAGCACCTTGTAAATTGCATTTTACAGTATACTGTTCTGATATAATTAGATAAACAGATACATTTTTAAAAATATCTAAGGCCTTATTGAAATTTAATATAGAGATGAGAGAAATATAATTTATGACGATAAATGAATGTCATAACGTCAAAGATCTTATCATACGAGCTGATGGTCAAAAATAAAAGTTTATGTACCACTCTTTTAAAACTAACCCAGGGTTATATATACGTTACATAATATTTCATAACATAACCTACCTAACAAAAGCATTTTACGCGGGTGAAAAGGTTGGGCACAGATAATATAATATAGAGATGTCATAGTTGGTATCGAAAACATTTCTTAGTTTCGCATATCTGAAAAGTCAAATCGACAATTTTGTATAATGAAATAGAAGAAAAAAAATATAGAATCTGTCTTTCAGAATATGTGACATAATTTTATCCTACGCCTACCGCCATGAAGTTTTCATCCGGCGAGAGCCTTGTTATAATTATCAATTCACTTATCTCACAGTAGACTTGTTTATCTCAACAACTGTTTGTAAAGATTACAATGCAAACTGACACGTAGATAGATTTTAAATCTCTCATGCAATACATTGTAAAGCTCAATGTCAATATTGTGCCTGGAATTCATACACCTGATATTTAAGGACCGTGACTTAATTTAGAATTTATATACACAATTTTGTATTTGTTTAATATAGTAATGTGTCTCCTTAATTGATGTTTGGATGATAATTAGCGCTTTGTATTGATATATTAACTGTGTGTGTAATATTGCGTTCATATTACACACACAGTTAGAACTTTTGCCCTTGAATTTTCCTTTTACTTTGCTGGTCCGCTGGTACAGTGGTTAACGAACCTGACCGCTGAACGGGGGTCGTGGGTTCGAGTCCCATTCAGAACTACTCGTATGATGAGCAAAAGGTATTTGTTCTATGTTTGGGTGTAAAAGATATATCTATTCAGGTATATAATTCTAAGTATGTATGTAGTTTATCAGCCGTCTGGTTACCATAACACAAGAACTGTTTAAGTAACTACTTTGGAATCAGATGGCCGTGTGTGGAGATCTCCCAAGATATTATTATAATTATTTTATTAACATAACGTAACACGACGAATAATCAACGAAATGAAATATACGTACATCACCGATATGGCTAAAAGCAGCAGCTAGCAGCAATCCGAAATTGCCTCCCAATGATATCGGTATTTGGACTATATAAAGGACCTGCGTTGTAGAAGCTCCGGGAAATATTAATAACAGCAGTACTCCAGTGGTCATGACGCTCATACCAACTAGGGGCAGAATCAGCAGTGGCTTCCTCCTACCACTGCAGTCACTCCACGGCCCCACGAACAGAAGCACGATGGAACAAATGAGGGAGCCAACGAAACTACGGCTGATGTTTACACGAGACACGACCATTTGACTGGCTGCCTGGAAAAAGAATAGTAACAGGTCAGAAGTATAAAAACCATGCATATATGTACGAGTATCATCATCATCTCCCTGCCCTTGTCCCAATTCTATATGGGGTCGGCACAGCACGTCTTCCTCTTCCATAATCTTCTATCAGTCGTCATATCTGAGTTCACTCCCTTCTGACACATATCATCTCTCACACATTCCATCCAGACTTTCTTCGGCCTTCCTCTACTCTACTTCCTCTACTTGTATTCCTCCACATTCATATGCATCCCTCCATATGTATATTTTTTTTAAATCAGCAGATTTCATGACATTAAATCCAGTTTATTTATTTATTACATTTTAAATATCTCAACGATTAATAATAAAATTACAACTAATGTATATGGTTAATAGTAATATCACAACTGATGTATATGATTAATAATAATATCAAAAGTAATGATTAATATGGTTAATAATATCATAATTGATAGATGCATATCGAAGTATTAATTATTAAAATAGATTCTCAATTGCAATGTGACTTATAAAATGTTACACAGAATCCCACCAACCCATTATTATCACTATATGTGTATGATATGCCACGTATCGATATTAGATCGGCTCAATGTTTTAGTCCACATGTTCATCGGCGCTATCAACCAGACATCCGATGCTAGCCTTATTAGTTAGACATATTATCCATACATATTAGGAATTGCAGGTACTATTGCATATATTTTACACGTATTAATAAATAAATCTACAAGAAACATGATAAATACTAGTATTTATCTCAGCTGAGATATTGAACATCAAAGTGTAGCTCTTAAATTGGCAAACACAAGTCTCTGTGGAATGACGGAGTGAGGAATAATGATCGGTCAATCTTCATAACGACGGTGTTAAGCGGCCGAGATGAAGAAACATTTGACTGACTTAATTTTCAGGGTTATTGAACCTTAGTAATTCCATTGTGTTCCTTATTGTATTATTCCTAATATTACACAACTGATTACGATTTAGAATTCGTATGGAAAATGATTATTATTTGTCTTTCACAAGCCCTTTGACTCGGTGAAATATATTAATTGCCGAAAATAATATTGGTTCTATCGGAATATCTTTTGAGACGACGGCTAGTTTACTATGTATTGAAGTACTAAACTATTAAAGTAATAATTACTAAGCTAATTTACTATGTATTAAAGTACGTTAGAACGCCGAACTTTATGTGATAGAAATACAATTTTGGATATCTTACCTCAGCAGTTCGGAATTCTTCACCTACTCCTCGGAAGCATATTTCCGGAGGGTTGTTTAAATCTACCGTGCACGCAGTTCGCAAGTAAAGATTTTGTAGCGATGTCTGTCCAAGATTGATGGCAAACATGGCCCCCACGAGGGCTGGCTCGAGGACAAATCGCCATTTGTCCTTGGGTGCGGGCTCTGAACCAACTCTGTCTATATTCGCGGCTGCACTTGGACTGAAATATGGAATTGATCGTCGCATAAGCACTTAGAGGTAATAAAGATTTAATTGATTTAATATTTCTTTTATGCTACTCTATATGAATTATTGTATGCAACTGTTGCTAACACAATCCTAGGTATTAAAAAAAACCATTAATAAATTGAATATTTTTACACAAATAAATCCAATATTAATTCGTCTTTATGATACTATTAATACAACGATTTAAATAGAATAATATTTTTCTGCTTCATAAAATAAAATATTATGGAAACAAACCTTAATTTTTCTAATTCTTGAAAATCTGTACCTTCACCCATAGTTTTACATGAACATTTACTAAGCGATATTATAACGGACAATAATCGATCACATACATATCGTGGTCGCGAATATATAATTGCAAGGAATACAAAATTTCACATCAAAGCTGTCGCGGCGCTTGAAGCGTGTGTGCAGTATCGCGTGTCCTATACTAGTGTGGCGATAAGATAAAAGCCGTCTATTTGGATACTGAACAATAAGATTACCCAAATGGACAGATATCTAAATTAACTGATGGGCATGGATCAATGTGTACTTGTAAACAGTGTGCACTGTTAGATATTTAAAGTGGATATAACTTGTGGACGCTTGGTACCCGACTAAAGGTTGTTCGGGCCAATTTGTTCCGATTACATCAATTGGCAGTGATAGTGGGTAACGGATACAGTATTGCATGCACATTATATACGTATTCGTTGTCGAAATAGCGATAAAACGGTTATTGTTACAATTTTGCTTATAATACTAATCATGTTTCATAGACTTGTGTAGGTTCTTATTTATTTTCGTAACACTGCTAGACTAAATGAATTACAAATTTTGTAAACTAAATATTTTGGCTCCACTTCAATGAGTGGTGTTGATGTAGAATACCCATCTACACATTCAGTCCACGATATGTTGCTAGGCTAGTTTAGGCATACTCAGATACAATCTTTTGCATTGTATTATGTATTAAATAATCTAAAAGCATTTACATAACATCTAACTTTTCTTTCTTATTAAATCTGTTACAAAAATTATCAATTATTAATGAGAAATAAATAGAAAGATAGTACATACTTTATTAATATTTTCCTTGAATACAACCACGACCTTGACTTCTTACCTATCCACAAAAGCTTTTTTGCGAGTACGCTTAAAGCTCCGACTCCGGGTATAACCCAATGTTGCAACGATAAGGACCAATTCGGTCACTGAAGTTTTATAGTACGTCTGAAGCCGATTACAACGATTATCTTTTCATTAGTCACGATTCTTGAGGTACCTACGTGATGAATATCACACATGTGTGCGCCGCCTTGAAAAGTTAACATCTAATTATTTTAAAATGGTTTAAACGTTATTATCACCATCAAATTGACCGCCAGATCATTTTGTACAGTCGTAAAGAGTAAGAAGTCGAATCACGTTTTTGCATAGGATAAAAAGAAATACATGCATCCGCCGCGCTCGCATATAAACGATGACAAGATTGAATTATCATTAAAATAAATATGCTCGTCTGAAAGGAAGCGTCGGTAATTAATAATGTACGAGCTACGAGAGTGTCGAGTGTCGAACGACACTGTGTAGTGCTCGTCAGATTTGAGCAACGTATCTGCCGTACGTACGTAACGTGTGTATGTAGGTACACCTTAGCATTATTTTCACGGCCGCGAGTAGAGCCAGCTCTAAAATAAAACAGTTGAGAATCTCGGCCGGCGGTCGACACGCGCCGCTCGCGAATGTAACGGGCGTTACGCGTGTAATTATCACATCTGGATTTGATTGAAGTGCGTTATTCGACGCTACGGCGTGTCATTAATTAAACAGTGGTCATCATCGATTGCAATTAGAATTTTATCTTTTCGCTCGTGTTATAGCGCGTTTTAAAAATTGCTACTATAATTCAATGTGAATTCCTAGTCGGGAATTTAGCTATGAATAGCACGTTGTTGTGCTATTTTACAACTATTATTTACCACAAAATTTTCCCTCTTCGATCGACCAATAGATAAATATTTATAAAGCGTACGCTATTCTCCAATAATACGCACTGAAGCGAATTAACAAGTACACGTTGAAGTTAATTACAGCTATCTGCTACTGTAAAACACGTTTGTAGCTACTTTATAAACACCGAGCCACGTTGGGTGAAGTAGCACCTAAAACTTTGTCCTTATGAAGTTTTTTCCACTGAAACTAAATTAATTGTGCATTAGTCACACTGAACGTCTTTAATTCAGTTGCTTTCAAACATTCGTCGAAACAGACAGTTTTACATTGTATTAACAAAATTTATAATTAAATACTGAAAGTGAATGCAACAGTGAGGGATTTGGCCCTGAGTGTTTTCTAAAACAGTGACCTCCTTATATCAACTAAATCTTCTCAATCATTTAAAAAGGTATTTGGTTGGATTATTCTTTGTCTCGATAGAAGATTTTATTCATTGCAAAAACATACCATCTTTCGGGTGTTTACTCAATCTTTCCGCTCTGAAGACTTTTAACGACGTATGCACCGATTCTTTCCTAATTTTAAGACAACATATATTATATAAGGCACTTGAATTTATTCGATTAAAACCAATTACTGTAATACTTAAATGCCGTCAACGACAATAATTTTCGTTAGGTGATAATCACTCAAATGTACTCGGCGACATAATATCGAATTCTTAACACTTTCGTATAAAACTAATCATACTAGCATACAACTGCATACAACTGAACTGAATAGCACTGAGTCTTTTTGCCATAATATTCGCTTAGTTCCTAATCATTAAAATTCCTTCGCAGTGATGTAACTCTTTCGCCAGAGAGCGTGAATAAGTGATGATTAAAAACACTGAGCGTCAAGTAAACTATTCGGTGTGGGTATAACAAGTAGGCAGACCGAACTGTTAAGATTCGGTTTATATTGTCGCTTTATGCAACTGAATTCGACTTATGTGGTGGCCGAGTTATAATTATGTACACACCGATGCTTATATCCAAATATGTTGCTGTCTTTTACGAGAGATTATTTTCTTAGTTATGTTACGGATACACAAAAAGAAGATAGATTACGAGCTAGTTCTGTTTCGCGCTACTTCTGCCCGTATTGCAGCTATAAATCTAAATGAAATTTGAAACAAAGAAGACATGTTGTTTCATCTCATGTGTTTTCAAATCAGAATGTTTATTTACAACTGTTGTATTTTAGAGCCAAAATAACGTAAAAAAATCATTTGTAATATATATAAAAAACAGATACGCAGATTTTGTTGTCCAAAAACGTGTGTTTTTTGGTACATTTGAACATACCTCCTCCTAAGGTTGCAGATTGTCTTGTGGGTAATGTTATGCAAAATTAATTTGCGTTGCATACGAAAATGCGGTCATAAATGTGCAATCCTCATGGGGGCGTGCGGTCGGTATTGTGTTCTGCGTTGTTTAGCTCTGTGACGTACGCATCATTACCATTGAATCACATAGACTCCATATGGGGCAGGTAGGCGACCTTCGATGCCATGTCGCGGCGCGACGAGTGCCAACGAATTATATATTAAAATAATTATTGGTATATAGAGTATATTGGTATATCGAGACATTATTGTATTATTTAAAATTATAGTGTGGTTTTATAAATAAAACTCAAGTACTTGGACAGCGATTGATAAGTGTTATTCAGTGGTGAAATACCGGGTTAATCAATATTACGTATAAAAAGGATTTGTAGACACTACTAAATTTCTCATACTCGAAAAGTAAGAGATACAGAAAAGGCGAATTTTATAAAATTAAAATAAATAACTATAAATAGAATGTAAAATAATCTACATTTCCTACCACATCTATATAATTCATACAAATCACTGGTACATAACAATCGTATAAGTAATTAAACCTATATGGCAGTGGTACGGAAAACAAAGTGGTTATAATACTTTGCTAGCAAATATTTCCGTATCAGAAAGGGAAGTGGAGTGCAGTCTGCCGTTCCGCCCCTCAATGACGTGACGTCACTATATTGATCCTCTCTATAGTCAATGCGCTGTGAGAAGGAGTACAAAAGTTCATTGCGCACTTTCCGATATCCATAAATTACGACTTTTGCACCAGTACCGCAGGAAAAGTAGTATATTTCGTGTATTCTACTGGCGCAGGTTTCTTTACTGAGAGACCGACCAGAACGAAACGGAAATAACAACATTTTTAATAATAATAATTCAATGCTGGCAACACTAAACAACACCCGTCTATACGCGGTAGGTACGTACCGCATTTAGTGATTGTTTCGCGTAAGAAAATTAAGGCGCATGCGTGAAAAACATGGCTACGACCTCACTGCAGGGTGGCACAGATGCGGACTGGGTGGCCCGCCTGATCGTTTAGTTTCTATTATTACAATACGTGTGTATATATTGTAAATAAAAATTTAATAAACTTAGTTTAAGCTGTAAGTACACATACGGATACGGATATTTTGTGAAAATTTAATAGATGCGAAACATTAATTTTATTCACTTCATGTATAAATAAATTATTGTAACAAACTGTTCGCGCACGGAACGGTGAATCTATGTATTTTAATGTATCAGATTTTCGTATAGAAATAGTTTACGAAATTGTTTTAAAAATTGGGTAGAGTACGACTCTGTGCGGTATTTGCATTCGGGTTCGTTCGTGGACTTTCGTACGATTCCGCAATTCCATTTCCAACCCTCGCCGAGATGCCTTTACGACGTTCCAAAAAATCTTTAAAATACATTCCGGTATACACCCGAAACCAAACGAAATCCCAGTGAAAAACGATGCGTATATTTTTAGACAACCAAAGTTTGCGAAGTGTATTAATATTTCATTTTATGCTTTTTGTTCAGTGTCTGTGATAGTTTTCCGTTGTGCTTACACATTCGGCGGTGCTTGGCGTAAACGCGGCTCAAAACCAAGGTAAAGGCGGCTTGACACCAAAGCCCGTGATTCTACTAACCCATTTGCAAAGTATGTACTTACAAAGATTTTTATTTCGATAAAGCGTAATATCGTTGGGATGTATCCCTATGTTGTGAATATCATTTGTGAATATCATAGGGGCAGTTACAAGATATTAATCTTCGCGGTTTGCGTGACGTAGCAACTTATGTAACTAAAAGTGCACGAAATAACAAGTGAATCCGTTACAGATTGTCATACGCCATGAAAGACATCGAAGACGACTATGACTGAAAAGGAAGTCAACAGAATGCTGGGTGAGTTTTTATTTTTATGTAGTAATAATCATTTACAGGAAATCCAGTCAAATAACGCATATCCAGTGTCCATATTCGTGTAATCGATATTGTAAGAATATTAACATAGAATCAAACTGAAACAGTACTTATATGTGGGCAATAAAATATATTAAAAAAATATTTATTTAATCTCTGACTGTAACCATGGATGATGACAGCGTGATAAAACTGGCACTCTTTAGAGTTCTTAGCACCGTTTTTCAAGGTGTGTGTGACGTCTGCTAACCCACCCTTAGGTTTCAATTTTGAATACACGGATGTACACAATGTATTTATGGTTCCTTCTTCTTTTCCCTTCTTTACTTTACACAAGGAAACAAAATATATTTGCAAAAAATAAATATGGCTATGAAATACGAATTTCAATAATGAAATGTCTGAATGCGCGAGATTCTACTTGTATTTTTTTTAAATAATTTCATCTAAAATGAAACGCTTTATTAATTTTAATTCACTGTGTATACAAATATAATGCAAGAATATTTCTTAAGCATTTATTAGAGTCGCTTACATGTTTTTAAAACAATATATTTTAGAAAAAATAGATACTTGTCTTCTATACACATAAAAACACTTTACTGCTTTTGAACTGGTAATATGAGATACTAGTAGGAATGCATTTTTACGAAGCTCGCCTAGACAATTTATAGATTAACTGGCTAATCGGCTCGTAACTAACATTAAAGGACTTTAGCCGATAACGTTACCGCCTACGTATATATGTATAACATAGATAGGATAACTCACACGGCCGAGAAAACAAATAAAAAAAAAGATTACCAATTAGATTAAAGAAAACCATTTTTGTAGCAATCATTCTACAGTACGCGAATCATAAAGCTTTCGTCATTGTAAAAAATACACCTATTTTTGCAGAACATTTACATGTGTGTCTGTGTGTGTGACAGTGATTTGAAAAACGTCTTCTAGCCTTTGACCATAGGTCGATAAAACAATGCAGACTTCTGCGATTGAAATAACATATAATATTTTAATATTCAACGCTAAGCGTTCTCATTGCTCAGTTCAAATGAATGGTGCGCTTCGACATCGGATGTCACGGTGATCACGCGGCGTGCTGACGTCGGCGCGGCGCGTGTGCGTGCACGAAATGCAGTTTTCACTGCCGACCGATTGCTATTCCAACAAGCGAGCCATTCATTCGGGTATTCAATTCTTCATCTTTAATATTTCCTTCTATTTTTAGCAACAATATAATAGTTTATAAGCGCAATGATAATGATCATTTCACGAATGTTATATTCGACCGCTACACTTAATACAATGAATCAGCTAATAAGGTGTTAATGTTGAAACGTTTCCTCAATAATTCATTGTTAGTCTATATTACTTTTTCAAAATAAACAATATCAGAGGCCATTGTAGTAGTAACTAACTATGGACGTAGGTGTCGAGGGAGGCCGAGACTCACCTATCTCGACCAAATAGGTCGGGCTCTAGCAGATGGGGGGGCACGAGCCTCCGAAACCGGCGTGTGTGCATGAAGAGCCTGATGAATGTCGACGAAGC
>DVPR01001616.1:0-10622 GCA_018239345.1 Oxynetra stangelandi | reverse complement strand
ATCATTAATAATTATTATGTATTATTATTCTTGGTAATAAAAAGCAGTATAAAATATATACATTATAGAATTAGATTGACATACACTAACATAATTACAAAGTTATGGAATTTTAAGAGCTATAACGGTGAAGGAAAACGTCGTAATCAAACCTGCTTAGCTCAATGCACCTCAGAAATTATATTTATCAATACACTATCACAATAAACTCTGTTTTAAACCCGTAAGTCCGTTGCGCGCTTGCAACTCATTGCACATTTTCCAGTAGGTACCTTCGTACGGGGCGCCAACAATCATAAATTATGAATGCACAATTTGTTCAACATTTAAATGCCGTAAAAGAAGATTCAGTTCTTAGTATTTCCTATTAAGTTGCACTGTCAGGGATTCTTTAAGCATAAAAGTTACTGCCCTATTATCATACCACTTGGCCGTATTCGGTGCGGTGACATTATTTGCGTCTACCCTTTGAAAACGAGTCCACAATTTTCTCAACATATTGCTACATTACGTTGAACCATAAAAATCTCGATTTATAATGAACAATTGGTGTGTATGATTTTTAGTTAAACACCTGTCAAGCTATTTATATTCTTAGATAGAAGGAATAAGATTTAAAATCGTTCAATAAAATTGATAGGTGGTAAATGGTATTCTTCCGTTTACCAAAACCTTTATCAGCCGTGGATGGTTATTTGACCACGTTGTAATGTCTACGTTAAACGTTATGAGATGCGTTAACATTTTATGATACTTAATTTGGTTGAATATTACAAAATACATCGGTAGCGTAATAATAAAAGCAAGTAACGACACGGGCTTTCGGCTGTTTTCGTGCGGTGCAAATGATTAGAAATAGCGTTTATACTTCAATACTTACTTCAATTCTTCGATTTACTAATGAAATGTTTTTGATTAAATCATTTAAAACATACGAATTTTGCATAACTTTGTGTTACTACAAGCAGAAGATAAAACTCATAAATATCAATACGTTATAGTGTAGGTATACGTAAATATTTAAAAGCAATACGCCACCGCTTACATTTCGAACTCTATCATTGAAAATATAAAATTTTATGTGTACTACGCATGGCGATCGAATTGACCATTGACGTAAAAATAATTGTTATTGCTTAATTCGAGTTAATCGGATCAATTTTTGATTTTTATCTAAGGGACTGCGCTGGAATTGCATTTAAAAAGTCGAAAATGTGCATGAGTATCAGGTGACGTGTGTTTTCAAGAAATTTTACTTGTGGATATTTTTTATTAATTAATTTTCATACTTTATGAAGCCCGTATAACAGTTAATGAAGGCAGTGCAATAATCGTTAAAGCACCACCTTATACCCCGGAGGCGGTTATAAATTTTGTTATTTATCAAAAGTACGTATGGAGACAATCATGAAAATAATCCTGCCCACTACCATAGTGACCTCGGTTTTGACATTATTAAATACAATGTTTTTATAAAAACAAGTAGTAATTCGTCGGGAAAGCCAATTAATTCTATCACATCTCCCCAATATGGATCTCTAGCACAGTTTAATATCCAACCGACATAATTAAACACTTTAAACTTTACATTATTCTACAATATTTTAAAGGAATCACTGTTACAGCAACTAAACTCTAAACTAGCGCTATGAAGCAAGCAAACTGTCATCAGCGGTCAGCCTTTAAAATATTCGCTTGATATTACATTTAAATTACTCGCTATACACATATTTCTACGTGATGAAGTTTAGAATTTCTACAATACTTTTCTAGCAGCGAAAATATTTAAAACTTATGGCTCTCTTAAATGGGCACGTAATTTTATTATTTGCAATTAAGAGAGCTTTTTTTTTTATGTTCAAAGAATGCCTCTGCTGATAAACAGCAAAAACTTCCGTTGGTATTTTAGTAGAGAGGGCAGTACCTAGACACCATAAGTCAATAGGTGGTTAAGTTTAATTTTGCAGGGAAGCGAAACATGTGGACAGAACAAACTTGCGCGGGCGAGTACCTTAAATCGCAAGGGCTCATCTAGTTCAATAAAATTAAGACATTTTAACTTTTGGTGCAACATATGACAGTTTAAAGACAGCAAATAGTCATTTGTCACTTTTGTAACATAAAAGAAACAATGAAATGGACGATTCGATTACAGAATCCTTCAATTGGCATCACGCTTCGAAGAAACCATAATACACCACATTGCAATAAAATATATTGACCCAAATGTGTTAATTGCAATTTACAATTGACCATCGGTTTTTAATCAATCGAATTCTGCCATAAATCGAACCGAAGCGAATCGCAATCGATACCAAAAGCGAATCGATTGTAAAACGGTGTATTATTGTTGTTCCAGCACATAAATATAAATATCACTTTCGTTGTATATCATTTGTTTTTGATTAAAACGCATAAATAAGGGGCGGGGATAATTTAAAGGCTATGTTTATTCATTGCTTGTACATATAAGTATTCGAAATGAGTTTAACCTATTTCTTTAAATACAGCCGCTTAGCTTACAGCGAGCAAAATAACAAAGGGTTGTTCCATAAGACCGCCTAGACCTAAAATATAAATGTGGCCTATTTTCGCATAAAAAAGTAAAAAAAATATTCACGTGGGTCTTAAAACTAATTCGCATACCGGAACACTCAGTTATAAAACTATTTAATTCACACATCCTCATTATTAATCTTTAAACAATTTTAAAAGTTGTTCGCGTGACTGAGCATACAATTGCAGTGTAACTGGTTGCACGGCGAAGGAAAACATTACGGAAACAATACTCAGGCAACTTTTAGACAAATTCTTCAAGCGTATGATGAAAGCAATCCCGGAATTGGTTAGTATAAATTATTAAGACCATACTGCTCTGCACTCATCCTTACAACATACCCTGATCTCAGAAACCGACAAGTACCCAAAAGGGTAATAAACGTAAACATATGTATGTATATGTATGTTACGTCGACCATTACAAATAGTGTATCTTTTATTCATAGTGTACTTACGAGAACATCACTACAAATTAATTCGCTGCTATCAAGTAACATGCGTGTTGATGTTAAAACGAAAGAGCCGTATAAACTACTCCTACTTACGCCTCAGAGGAACTAATACTGCTTAAATGTAATGATATGTATTTTTACCATCAGCAGTGGAATTTTATTAAGGACATACAAAAATGACCAGAAATCTATTTGTTAACAATTTAAGTGGAAATTACATCAAATAGAAAATAAACAAGTAAAATCAAAGAGAAGGAATAACAAACCAAATACTGCAAGCTTCAACAAAATAACCAAGAGACAATAAAAAAAATGGCTTATGTGACCTAAGTAACGGCCAACACTCGTTCTCACCAAATCAGGTTGACATCTTTCTTTTTTTTCTTTTTACGATGACAATGCATGTAAACTCCTTCCAATATATTAACTTCAGTGTATTTATATATTTATTAATTCTTATGTTATGTGTTCAGCTAAGGAGGGTACTTCATGCCTTATCGCATTCTCTCCCAGTCAACCCTGGGTGATGGCATTCATGTCTTACTAAACTGATGGTCTAGCAGTTGGTGAACCTTACCAATACATATATTTAATTTTACTAAGCACTAGTACTTCTTGGTTTAGTCTAATGTAACAACAGATGATCGCCTGATAGTTTCAAAAGTATTATAATTATTATTATGAAAGGTCATATCCTTATTTACTTTCCCATGCTTTTTACACAATGTCAAAAAACTTTACTAAAATGTCAATCATAACTTTAATACTGAAGATGTATTTAAGAGCCGGATTCCATTGAAAGGTAAATCGGCTTTAATTAGCTCAAAAGCAATGTTATGAACTATTTATTTCTTATATCCGTGGCTCGACCATAGCCTCCATCGGTACTCAATTGGGCAGACTGCATACTTAAACATGTAGTTCCATTTTAATTTGCGATATACATATGAGGCATTCAGGCTTATTAAATTTAATTATTGCTATTAATTAAAAGTTAATTATTCATAGCGCAGCCCGCGAAGGCAGATGCAAGCTAATTCGATCTTAATTTCATTGAAAAATATCAAAAAAAAAAAAAAAATTACGCATCGAAAACTCACGCTAGTAATACAGGGGCTATAGGCTACAAATACGCAAGACGACCTCCGCATGGAAACGACCCTCAAGAAGCGCGATCTCCATCATTGTGCGCCATCCACGACGCCGCAGTCAACAAAAAGTTCTATATTGCCTTCTACGTCACATTCCAACCATTCTATCGACACCTCGCGCTTCATAACGACCAATTAAATGATACTTTTTAATCTGAACGATATATACAGATGGCTCGGGTTATCGTTGAGACTGTGTCCAGTGGAAGCGAAATGTTAGTGTTTAATTGTATTGCCTAACATTTCTAAGCATACTAGCGAACAGTATTGAGTCTAGTTTGCTGCGGTAAGAATACGTGTCGTGGTAATCGTGCCGTTTTTGAGTAACGTTTTTGCAATGGATGCCTTCGTTTTTAATATGGTTACGATTGGTTTAACTTCCTATGTTGTATTAAGGTCCCTAGTAAATGGGGGAGATAAGGGGGAAGGGTGTTCACTATGTCACCTTACTCTAATACAGATTGGATGGGATGTTATGTCCAGAGTTAACCGTGTGATGGATTCTAAAAAAGGGTCAAGTTAGGAATTTTTCCGTACAGTTATCAACTAAAACAGGTTGAAAAGATCATTCTGAGATAGTTAATGTATTTAATATATAATTAACTTAATACGTAAACGTTGCATTCGAAACGCATTAAAATTTCAGACATATTTAGTTCAACGGAAATGTCTCATTATATGTTCGTATGAAATGAACGTTCTTGAGATGCTTGCTTATAATTAAAGTCGCGTTGCTATGATTCTTCTTGTAAGCAAATCAGATAGTGGTGTGATATCTTATCTATGAGCTACGAATATTATGGACGTGCTATCGATAAATAAAGTACGAAAAAATATGTTTAGTATATAAAATAAAACAATTCCGCATAAATATAAATAAATACTTTATCTCCTGTGACGATTATTAGATATATATTGGATTCTAAATTTATTCTATCTAATGATATTTTTACCTGTGAATAAGGAAAAAAAATATTCTTTCATCGCCAAATTACTATCACATCCATTCAATATGGATGGAACTTCTCCATTAAATGCAGAGTTCATAAAAGCATGACGTGGTCATTTAGTAACATAGTTGTTCCAAACACGCGATATTAACAAACTGATAGAACATATACAGATGAAAATTGCCCTATCCATTCACGCTCTCCATTACAATTAGTAGATCGGTGATGATTTTTTACTTCGACATTCCTAAGTTTAAATGTCGGTTCGTGTGCGGAGGTGAGAAATTGCCTTTAGACTAATAAGTGCGAAGTTTTTCCTAGTAATTACACAGACACTGCCTTAAACAGCACCGCGGGTGTTAGAAATAGGGCGAACGCAGCGCTGCCCAGTTAAGGAGAAGTTTCACTGTGAATATTAACAAAAATGTTCAAAAGTTAAATATTTAATTTGTGATTATTTTATCTACATATTGGCTACAACTCCAATACTTGCACTTTTATGCTGCTCAATCAACTTTAATTGACAGATATGTGGCAATATATGAGGCGTCCGAATTTAGTCCTAAATCAAGTAATAAGGTAGTATAATCTCAAATAAATTGAAATTCTATTGAAGGTTTAAAGGCTAATTCAACTACTTAACATCAGCTATCTATCACGCTATTTTGTTACCTTTATAATATGATAAAACGTCAACACGAGGATAAAATGATGTCGCTTTCAAAATAGATATGTACATACATATATGTGTTAGGCAACCATCAAGCATTTTTTCTGTCTACAGTAGTGGTGTTGTAGTGAAAAATATATCTATATGAGTTTGCATGTGTTTATGTATATAATTAATCAGCCGTCGGGTTGACAAGCATCTACGCGTAGGTACCTAGTTTGGGATCAGGCGGCAGAGTGCGGACGTGTCTCACCATGTTATTTATTCATTAATGATTTGTTTTACTAACGGGTTGAAACCTTTAGACTATTTCGATTCCGATTTGACGATACGATGTATTTATATGTCGTAGTAACTCTTGCTATTATAAAGGAAATTATTAAAAAACGAGTTTACCGTCAGTAAGAAATCGTCCCCTTAATATAAATTATAACCCAAACAACCCTCTAACTTGAACTATTTCAGGCCGCATTTGGTTCCGTTTGCCTTTTTACTATACATCGATGACACCATGAAACTCCTTCTTTGTGATAATGACAGCACGACGAGAAGTTACATTCTAAATAAAAACCGGCAAACTAAAAAACCGATGATGTGAATCTTAACGAATTCCATGACATCATTATATAAAATAATAACGTTAACAATTATCTAACTGCGATTCCTGCTGTAATAAACTATAATTAAAAGTATAGTATAATGTAAAAGTTATATGTTTGATAAATTTATTTTTAAATTTTTGCCTATATTGTAAAAACCTATTAGAATTAGATTTTTGTAAAAATTAAAATTAAAATATTACACTTTCCAATTTGAACGACATTATCCCGAAGTCATGCCTTTACCATATTACTTGTATCCACATATGTGCCTTATGCGGGATAATCTCTGCATTTATAAGAATATTGAAGTACACTGTTAGAGCAAAGCTCTGCACTGCCTCTAACTAAAGCCAAACGATGAAACCTTTTATCAAACAGCTCATACGTCATAATATAATTACGTATAAATTTTAGCCACAAGTATTCAAAACATCAATTATTTAACCATTAATTCATCCATTCATAACCAACGATCCACTCTTACGTATGTATTCATACTTTGAAAATAAATACTGACAAAAATTTGAATCTATAACCTCTAAATAAACATGCAAATAAATTAAATATATTTTTCCGATAGAGTTCAATGAACTGTTATTATGTTGTTATTTTATAACTGGTCCATTTTCTGAATTGAGATCACACGAATATACAATGCACCAATTAAATTAGTTAAAAAACGTGACGCAGCGATATTTCTAACGAATGATTCTCTTTGATGTCTTTCTTTATCCTGCTTTCGTAAGATATTTTTTACACTAACCTTAATCTGGCCAAGGATTTGTTGTCTTATGTTAGTTATATAATATTAGTATCAAGCGCTAGTTTCTTAACAAACCATGTGCCATAATATAATAAATCAAACGGTTTATACAAACAAATGAACTCACTACCTACTGTAATATTTATACTGTGTGCTGTGTGTTACTGCAATGCAGGTAGCAAGAACAGTTCTCTCCGATCACGAGGCAGTAACTCTTTGTAACATTTACATTGCAGTGAAGTCGGTAACGCAGTGAGATAATGTTATTGTTACAACGCTTTAATACCTGTACTGTGCAGCTTATCTCTCTCTGTGGAGTGTTAGGTTTTAGTTTGAAATTATAATATGTCAATCAATTTGCATTGATATAAATGTCTTTTTGGCCTTGTCCGTTAAACTGGAATATATTCCGACTCTCTCGCATATGCAGAAGAAATCTCAACTCACAGTAGGATGTAAAAAATATTAAAGTTTTCTGTTATTCCAAACAAATAAACCCACTTAACATTAAGTGCTTACCAAATTCCATAAGCTTCTGTAAACAGTACAGAACATGACTATTAATTTAAATATTATCACAATTGCTATGTTACTTTTGAGTGTTGTGGGGCGTACTTCGGGAGAAGCTTATGTGCGCACATATAGAAGCTAAAATTATGTTTAAAAGGGCTTAGTAAAAATTCCTTGTATCTGCTTACGCTAATTCATATAGTCTCAGTGGTTATATGACTTTGTTATACCTACAAAACCACCCTGAAGGCTTTCGTAGACCGATCTGCGGGCAACAAGCAGCATAAACAAACTCGTATTGAGACAATTGCCCGTAATACTCTTGAAAATTTGCCGTGTAAATTATGCAAACTTAAATACACTGAAAAAAACGATTAAAATAAATTCCAGCAAAAAGTAATATTTCAATACATAATAGTTAAAAAAAACATCTTCATACAGAAACAGTAATCAAGTTACACGTGGGCGCAAAAAGATCGAAAATTGAATGAGGCTGCGATATTATTAAGCTCGAGCAAATGACTGATACAGTTTGAGGGTGAAAGAAACACGTTTGTTGAGAACGTTCACTCATCACGACCACGACACGGCTACGAGGCGGTTAAGTGAAAACGTAAGGCTTAAAAATGCATTTATATTAAACAGCACTGCAACGATTAGCAACGATTTGCTACTGCCCCTTTTGTCAATATATTTGCAGAGATTTTTGAGATGGATGTAGGTTTAAATTTAAATTAATATTACATACGTTATCTTTAGTTCTAAGTATAATCTATTAATAATTGAATTAAGATCACTTAAAGCTTTTATCAACAGGTGTATAGAGGATTGTCAGATTATGTTGATGATTTATATCAACTGTTATAAATTTCTCAATTGCGTTCAGAGTTGGATCTGCTTTATTGTTGTCCTCTAACAACCTCAAATATTTCCGACCATGATCATCCAATGTTCTTCTTGAACACATTCACATTCAAAAGCTTTATTACATTATAAAGCAGAATACAAACACTTAATGAACCAAATAATAAGTCGAATGATGAGTCAATGATAAAATGAGTCAAATTATTACTTTCTCAGGCTTAAATGCTCTGTCTAATAGTGTTAATTGTTATATTAAGGAACGACGAAGTTGGCTGCGTCACTATCTGCCCATTCTTATCTGCTCGCAATTTTATTTTTAATACGTAAATAACACAAAATGGATCCCGGTACAGCATCGCACGAATCAACCATTTCCAATTTTAATAACTACGAGTACACTCAATTTATCGTGGGTTGCTACAATCGTCGCCGTTCAGTGCCGTAGTCGTCGCATGTAAACATAGTTCTGTTGAGATAATCAATCATAACAGGAACATTGAATCGCGCACTGACGTTTATTTTCTATATGGTACAACATTAACAAATGGACGAACACATTACTTGCCACTTGTAGCGAACTGCATCTATTTGAAGTGCATTTCAGCTTAAAATTACCTTAGAAATGCCCTTTGAAATTGCCGCATTATTTCTTTTTAATAAGTTCAGGGTTGTGAGCATATTGGTGAAACCTATGGTGTTGGAAATGCATTTTTGTCGTTTAGTCTGCCTATATATTCAAATCAGCAAAGCATAATGAGGACAACAATTTATACACCTATTAATAACTTAACCCTAATGAGCTTTATGCTTATTTAAAAAGTAAAATAATACATAGAAGTTTAAAATGTCTGTTAACATTGCTTAGAATCCAGTTGTAAGGCAGTAATATTATTATTTGGGTAGGTGGACTTGAGTCATTGCGAGTCAGGACGCGTTAATCTACATGCTGTTTGAGCCACGGCCATCAAATAAATTTTGCCATATAAACTTGTTTTCTGTAAGAAGGCTCCTATTACGTTAATATACTACGCTAAGGCTTTTAGTATATTTATAACCATGTATTTGATTTCATCGCAATCATGTTTACCAAGATGCTGCAATGGAAGATTTACGCACTACAGAAGAGCAACAGGTTTATTGGTTTTTTTTAGCCTATTTGGAGTATCCGCAGATGTTTTAAGGATGTAGTAGGTAGAAGGTAAGGTCCGACGTCTTCTTCAAATTTAAGTTATTTTATTAATTATAAGGTATGTATATACACATACATTGAATGGAAGTCATGTTTTAGTCTTCGTGCAGTGTGCGCCCGGCTGTGTGCGCCCATCTGGCTATAGTAGACCGGGAGAAAAAAGCCGGTCACACAAATCAAAGAAGAAAATTTAAACTTGAATTTTATTTTGAGTATCCTTAGATCCGTAATTGGCTTTTAGTTATATTTTTTGAAATATACATTTTCTACTTACCTACTTATTATTGAATTCAATCGCCTTGCTCTTAACGATCGTACTAAATCACTACTAACGTATTCTACCTCCAAGTGCTCCTAATGGATAAATGCCAACACACAGCGAAAATTGAGACCTTGTCTAACTTATATATGGGATAACGAACCTTTTAATATCCTGTATTCTTGTGCTAGCTTTACTAGTACATCTATCAAACGTTTTAAAGCTATGTAACAACTGATCCGTACCTCCATTTCCTGTCTCATGTTAAATGTTCTTCCAATTTAATTGTACTACGTGATTGATTCGCGAGTGAATGTAGTTTAGTGGTCATAACTCTAAACTCATTCATATGTGTATAGCACTTTCAATGAACCAGTATTATATTGAACTTTTCCAGCTACACATACTCGCCTTGGTTCGCTTTATAATTGAATGGCGCCCATGAGGAAGAAACTGTTAAAAGATTTATGCGTATTTTCGCTTTGCACGTAAATATGAAATTACCTGATGCACTCTAGTGTTCATATTTTATAGATCGGTACGTTATACATTTTTTAATATCTTTGTGAAAATATTAGAGTAATGCCCCTCCGGTTTATTCATTGAGATACATACTGATACGAGATTATATCGAGGTTGCTGTCAATTTTATG
>DVPR01001615.1:0-10624 GCA_018239345.1 Oxynetra stangelandi | reverse complement strand
TTTAATACTGACTTTAAAATAGATTGTTTCTGTATATATAAATATTATCTTAAAATATTTGTCCACAATTATATTAATAACATTTTCAAATTAAATCTCACTCGGCCATTTGATCAATCGACCATTTGAAGAATAAAGTAGCGAACGGGCAGGCCCCAGGCACAAGAAGCTGCTACCACCTAAACATATTTACAGGCTTCCTCGAATAGGACTACAGATATAGGATTGTTAATGTCATTTAATATCAATTGTTAATAGGGGTATGAGTTTCTCCCTGAACATACATTACATAAAATGTTTATGTTAGTTGATGGCATTAATTTATTGGAATAATAGATTTATTAGCGCATCAACAATTATTGCTTCATGGATTTGAACCCGAGACCCTCGCACAGTAGCAATAGAACTACAAGCGGCACTACGCCTCTTGGTCAAGATTTCACGTTGTAAAGTTTAATAGCATATCATGGCGAGTTGGACAGTAATGGCACAGTCCTGAGACGGTAACACTGCATAGTGAGACGGTAACACTGCATAGTTGGTGAACCACCATCAACATATCGATATAAACAGTCCGCTGGTGGAAGGACGGTGACGCCTCAAGTCTTTACTTTACCAAGTCTGTATTGCTGGTCAAGTGTGGGAAGATAGACTTCACGTACCAATCAGCAGTCGAAGGTCATAGTTATAAGGTCTTACAGAGAAGTCCGCTAGAAGGTGTTCGTGTTTCAAGTTCCTGACGATGTTTTTCTTCGCCATTACAAGTTATCTTTATTCTCAAGATAAACGCGGAATTTTTCTATAAAATCAAAGGTGCATGATAGGATTCGAAATCGTAACGAATATAAAATTTTATAGAATTCAAATTTCAATTAAATGATTACTTTATTTTTTTTGCAAACGATAGGCGCCGTCTGCGTGTGTTCATTCGTCTGTGTTTTGTTACCTTTCTATCAATTTATTTCTTTGAAGACACTTCTGATATTTCACCACACGCAGCCAAACACACAGTGCAGTTGCGACAGACCCGCCGCCAGGTCGGCCAGTGGCTGGAGTGTTTAGCACAGACTTTTGCAACGCGTAACAGCGAGTAGAACATAAATTAGGTTTTATCTTCAATCTGGCCACAATGTTGTCTTATTAATTATTTATTAGTATTTTATCACTTTTTCTGACCTTACTGTTAGTGCAATTAAACAAAATTCTTTACCACTCAATGAGCCCCACGCCTAGCTAATGTCTTATATTATTTGAAATATAACGACGCTTAGAACATCCTATGTTGTATATATAAAAAGAATCATAGATCTATAAGAAGAAGTGTGACGAATCTTAGCATAAAAGTAAATGTAAATACAAAACGTCAAAATCAACTTCCGGCGCTGTAATATCTATCACCTTCATAATATAATTGTTATTAATTTTGATAATTGAATATAATGATTTACATCACGTATGTTCGTATATGTACAGATATCGAAACATTTTGAAGTAAATATTTTATTTTAACTTATTATTAGGAAATAAAATGTTTCTCCACATTTTTAATGTGTGTATGCATGTATTGCACAGATATTTTATGGTATATTATTGGCCGAATTATTACATAAACATAGTTGCAAGATGGCGACGGACGCGTGAGGCGCGTCGTTCTATTTTTGAATGCAAGTTCATTAACGTCTCTTTTATTACGCATAGTGCGGCCTGTTTTAATATTTTTTATCGATAATATTATTATTAACCAAGACTCGGTTCCCTGGTTTTTCCCCATTTCAAATTTTAACTCTGCCACTCTTAACGAATTAAATAAAATAATTCTAAAGGTTGTTTATAGCATTACAATTTTTTTATATTTTTTAAAATTTTAATTATCAATTTTATGGTCTCGTATATAATTATGTAAAACCCCTTTAAGGTTGTATTATTTTTTAATGAACAACCATTAGCGGAACTTATATTTCGACGATCAAATGTCACCCTTAATTTTTTTTTAAATTTTGATCTGTAAAGTCGATAAGTAGTTTGTTTGAAAAGTAAATCTGCTTATTCATTCTGTAATACGATTTTTTTTTACCTGTTATAACATTTTATAAGTGAACCTAATTGTCAAGCAGTATAAAGATTTTATCTGTTCCATGTTTGAGATAAAAAAATATTCATTTTTGTTGGTATGCCTTTGTTATCAATTTGATCTGAAGCCAGCTTCGACGTGACCCCAGCGTGGGGTCTCATCACGGCCACGGGGCACGGCAAAAGGTCACCGTTGCTATAGAAATAGTCCTTTTATGAAGTGTGGAGGTTAATTGGTTTTGTAAATAATATAGAAAGAGGCAATTTTATTATATTTTTCTTATTCTTCAACCACAGCTGTACCGGTATGTTATGAGTGGTGTACCAAGATGTACTAAAATTGCATATGTACTTGTGGAATATGCTACAATTTTATTGTTACACATATGTTAAAACTACTATATGTGGGGCATAATTTTTTGCCTTTTAATTACAATATTTGAATCTCTTTCTATCGCTGAACAGTAAAATTTAGATTGTGACAGTTCCGGTTTGGTGGCGTTATTGAAAAACATTTAGTTTCCTTACTTGCTTTAGGTACTGTGACATTAGTTGGTAAAGATCCTCACATTGCACTGTGGGCTGGTGGGCTGTTATGTTAGTGAGGATTCTTTCCTTTAAAAATTTATAAACCATATTTTAAAACCTGATATGATTTATTGTAAGCTTATTATGTACATAGGTTATGTTCTTATTGTTCAAAAGTATCCTGTAAATTACTAGGATTTTGTTAATTTAGGAATCTTTTTTTCCCTTATGAAGTTCCTTGTTGTGATTGTTATTGTGTTCTTATTTTATGTGATTTTTATTTTATATAAAATTTGTACTTTCAGTGTCTATAAGATTTTGTATGTGTCTTAGACAAGCAAACAATTATTCAATTATTCGTCTTTTAAATCTACATCTGCCACAGAAAACTGAATACCCTGTATTAACTAATATACAGAAGGATAAATTATAATTCAGAAATCATAGCAGTACACATGATTAAAAAAATATGTTAGGTGATTTATCGAGCGACACACTATTGTTGTCATACAAAAAGAAAACAATATGTCAGCTGTCAATGTCGCATTGTTCCCCTATTGGCTACTTGACAGTTTAATGTGTCACATGTTAAGTGACGTTGACATTTGACGTTATGTAAATATTACCATTGTGGCGTAGACAATAGCAATTAGTCATAAATATGTTCATACATACAGGATATAAAAAAGCACTCGAACAGCCGAAATCAACGCTTTTAAAAACGCAACAAGTCTCTTGGTCAGATTAATGTCGCCGCAAATGAATGTACATAAATTAAAAAATTAATTCCAGTAGCGCGGTTAAAGTACCTCTGTGCCGCCCGATGATATTTATTTAAACAGATTACAAAATTATAAATACATGTGACAGACAAAAATAATAAGCATATGTCAGTCATGTCCTTTGCGTGCAGCCGACCGGATCCGGAAGTGGATCCGGAAGAACATGGCTGCGAATAGTTTAATCAATGCTAATTACTTGCGACGTAGACTGACACGTTCCACTGAACTGGTTCAATACTCGTACGAAATGCAGAGTTCATGTGAATTATTTTATTGACTGTTTTTACCTTTAATGCAGTTTCTCTGTATTCAAATTTGCTGATAATTATGACTTCGTGTTGAAATTTGAACACTTGTAGTACAATTAATTCTCTTATATTTAACATTCTCAGGGACTGATTTATAAATATATTCAAAGGAGTTAGTATTTTATATGGGCGTTGAAATATGTTTATAACTTTCAATAGAATAATGATAGCAGTTTTGTTTGAATAACTTTTTGTATTTTTAAAATTATTTTTTTTTACGGAATTTTCATACTTTTTTCGTTTAATATTTGAAATGAAAAGATTGGACGGGTGAATAAACACTGCACACATGTAGTTTTCAAGTAACAATAGCTAAACTCTCGTCGTTATTGTGTATGATCAAGTCTACGCAGATCATGTCACGTGTGAGAAGCTTGGCCGGGCGTGGGCCACTGTATCGGTTGCCGAAAAGACTTTTGCAGTTGGCTGTGGACATGAGATCCTTTGTAGTATTGTAGTTGTACTCCATGGAACGCATAAAAAGATACCATTTGAAAGGAGACTCCTTCACAGATGGCTATTTGAGACCAAACCAGGCAGATCCTGTACTATGGTAACTAAAGGGTTGATAGACTACATATGTGCATACTACATGCATATATATCTTTTCATGTATGTGTACATGTGGCTGAGCGAATACGATGCCGTTGGACCTTTACGCAGTAGCATCTCTCGCAGAGGACAGTTTACGTCCTCAGGGTCATAGCATATACAAAGTATAGTAACAAAGTGGAATCTCTTTTGCTTCCACATCCAATTCCGTTACTGGCTCTTCGTCACTTGATTGTATAAACTTCTGTTTTAATAATAGACAAGAGTCGAGAAAACAATATATTGCAATGCCATTACAAGTTCGAGATACAAAAAGTCCATGTAAGATAGTATCGATACTAAAGTTATGAAGCACATCACTACACCAAGCGGCGTCGCGTTGCGTCGCTTTTCAATGAATCAGCCAGTGTGCAATGCGCTTTATGGAATAGCTATTCTTGTGGAGTAAGGGATGCCTGCGCTATGCGTAGAAGAATGACTAAAATAGCCCTTTCTTTGGTAATAATGATTAAAATGTTTGCTTCGAATTTTGAATAGATTTATCTAGTCGAATTGTAGGATGTAGGAGTGTGAGGAATAATTATGGGCATTGGGTGAATTTCCGTTACAGATCTACAAACATAAAAAAGTTGAATATTTGTAGTAATGTGGATTAACTCCCTCACGTAACACCATATATGAATATATCAAGGAATGTGTAAGGTTTTCGTAAAATTACGATGGTTGAAAAATGATAAACAATATATTCAAATGAATTCTGCGAATTACATTGTTCATAAATTTCTTTAGTATAATATAATTATTTGCATGCTTTTATCGCAAACTAACAAAAATACGTAATATTGTTTAAAGTTTAATTCAAAGCAAAAAAAAAATCTTTATCATTAAGTTCATAGATTAAACCAAACGTTTTAATTACATCTTCTCTACAATGTTGAACATAATATTATGTACTATTAAGCTAAGAAGTGTATTTAATTTTAAGAGATGGCAACCCTGTACAGTCCGCACTGCAAGCAAACACACGGCTATGTTTGTAAATGTTGGCGCCAAGTTTACGCGGGAAATTGTATTATGTTTCCGCTAATACCGTTTTGTGTAACTATTTTTATCATTCTGTTATATACTAAATATTTGGATGAAGAGATAGGTTCAAATGCCGTTAAACTGTATAATAGTTTTAAAAAATCGTGTCAATTCTATGAATGTGGCGGGAAAATTTGAATACGTTTTCTTTATAAATAAATTACTTGATCTATAATTAACTTTATATCTTGAAATGTGACGTATGTGAAACATTAGCATTATGTATTATAATGAGAATCATATTATATTAAAATCTAATTTTACTTGAAATTGAAAATGGTTGACCGACTGTCATAATGGCGGAGTACAGATGAAAATTATTAAGAATGACGTTAAAAATATGTCAACATATAAATGTTACCTAGCCATGTATGTAAATAGGGCTACCCATATTTCCCAGTATACCCAAATACAGCTGTTACAATCTTTGTATACATATGTCTTTAAAGTTTTATTACTATTTTACGGTGCAGTCTATCCCATTTCCTCTCGCTTGTTTACATCGTAAAGTACCCTGATTTGGAAATCCCCGGGAACAGGCAGCGCTGCAAAAGAACTTAATTTGACAAGAGCACGCCATATTGTCCCCATTCAGGAGCAGTTCAACGTTGAACGTTTGGTAATCCCCGAGTTGAAATGAGTAAGAATAAAAAGTATAACAACTAACAATTACATTAAATTAACAACTTATAACTTAACTTATAAGTAAACTATGAAAAATATAAAAAAGTATTTGTTTGGATTAGTAGTTTAATTATTATTTTATTTGTGCATATTTTTAATTAAAATAGATTACGCGATTAAAGTTATTTGGACGAAACAAAATCAAAATTTCATAGACATTTGTTTGAAGTTAAGTCAAGCCATAGATAGTACTTTTTAGACAAAACGACCTTAGATACATCCTAGAAACGATAACTAAGTATTTCGAATATGAGTACTTTTTATGAGGCTAAGAAATATGAGTATACAGTCACGAATTATTTAAGAATGTAGTCTTTAATAAAGATATTAATACGTAATAATGGCGAAGGTGTCCTAACGGTATAATAACTGACATTCAAAGACAATGTGATATTGACCACAGATTAAAAATGCCAACAATAATAATGATAAATATATTGTGTAAGTAAATAAAAAAATTATATATTTATATGGATGTCACGAATAACGTTTTGTTAATTTCTTTAACATTGTCCCATGATTAGTATGTGTGTGTTCGAAGTGTGCCTTTAAAATTAGTAACTGTGCACCGAAACAAATCTTATATGGACACATAAAAAATTGCATAATGATCAACAGGATGCAGCTAATAAAACGCCATAAACTTTTTATCGCTAGGGCTGCCATGCCGTATTCATTTCGTAAGAGATAACTGTCCACATGGGCGCTCTAAGATCTAAATATAAATCTAATTTTAAACTGGTCACATCCCGAATTCAGTTGTTTTAGTATATGGTTAAAAGTTATCCTTTATTCAGACATCGATAATAAAGTAACAGCTTAGAAATAATTCTAATTTTAATAAAGACAACCAAATTTTTTTGCAATCTTCACAAGAGAGTCCTTTATTGTTTTTGAACGATTTAAATACAAAATCTACTGCTCATATATGCAAAATATTTTTACAAAACTTACTTGTAACCTAACAGATAAATATTTAGTGACATTTATTAATATTCAGCATGTAAATAAATGTATTTATGTAATCCCAACCACCCCCGGACATCTGTAAGCTAAGTCAAATAGGACTGTTAGGTGTCAGTAGGACGGCGACCTGGCGCGCCGTATTTCAAACGACGCCGGCGTATACACAACGTTAGAATATTATAAAAGGAGGCGGCATTTAAAAACATAGGAGACGGTAACTCTATCGCAGACTGCCAAACGCGCCTCGTATGTGGTTAGTCTCTAAACTTCCCGCAGATGTCGTCCGTAGGGCTGCTGACTATGATCTATGAGTATTATATTTAATCCCTGGCTAGCCGCTTTGGTACTTTGTGAACGTGACGGCCGAGCTGAGCTGTGGATTCCGACCCCATTCGGAACAAATATTCTCGCGGTGACCAAGAGTGTTTAATGTGTAAAACAATCTACCTACTTTGATAGTTACATTGAATATATGTATTTATGCTTATCATCTCTCGTTATAGTACAGGTTGTACCCAATGGCTCAGATGGCTATTTATTATTATGCTGCAAACACTACTAGACACTGGCAAATATTGATTGACCCGTGTACCTCTAGACAAGAGATTAGTCGCCGCTGTATGGCGTGTTTTGTATCCTCTAAGCCGATAATAATTCTAGCCATGGCAATTCCACATTCGAAGCCTAGACTTTAAGGAGATTTCTAGAACCTTTTATGAATATTAATAATAATAATTTTGGAACAATACATATGGATATCTGATTTCACACTAGGCGGAGCTTGCACTACGGTAGCGAGATGACTGATAAACTAGATATACATCTAAATATTTACCTCAATTGATAACTTTGTGCAGGAGCAGGACAAGTATTGATGGTCATCAACCAAGTATTGGATTGAGAGGGAACAGAACTTACTGGCCCGTGCTCAGTGGTCAGTCTCACCCTGTTTACCTAAAGCGATATAAGTTAAGGGCTGCCAATAGAAACTTTTATTTTATTGTTTTCTTCCATCCCTCCTGTGGTTAGGAAACTGTCTTACTATAGGAGGAATTAAAGAAAAATAATAAAAAATAAGATTTAATTTCTATAGTCAGCCCTGAGCCCGTATTGCTTTACGCAAGCGGGACGGTGCGCAGCTGCGGGTGTATTTCGGAGCGCAAGATGCCCCCGCGGTCCCCGGTTCCTTTTATTGTTGATCGCTGTACCGGGAATAGGGTGAAAATATACTTCTTTTGTATACAAAACCTCAATATATTTAAGTTACTTAATATCGCCCACGTAGTTAACAATGTCTGACCAAAAAGTGGCTATTAAGTGAGACTGTTCACGTATATTTTTGTCTATCGGCATTTTGATGTCCGAAACTGGATGCGGTCTTCTCTAATTGTTGTAACGTTGCCACGAACTTTGTCTTCGTGAATCTTCTCTTTCCTCTCGCTTGTCTTCTGGCTATCAGTTCTTTTAGGAGGCAATCTGTTTTTTTTAACGAAATAAGATAATCAACCGTCTTTCGTTAGATTGTCCGAGGTAGGCAGAAAGGACGCAGACCATGAATATCTGTGTTAAATATTTAATAGGAGAACATTTCTACCAGAAATCTATTGTTTACCTAATTATGTCCTTGAAGGCTAACTAGGAATATACGAGTATCGTGTCTGTAGAGTTTTTGGCTGTTCTTCAAATTGGAAGATAATAATACAAGAAACTGGTGTATAGGCAGCCTGAATAGGTGTTATGTATCTATTTCTCATATTTTTCTACGTATTTACACCGGCTATAGTCTATTCTATTTTCACCAAAGTCGTTATTCAAGCTGTATATAAATATAACTAAATAATTGGGCGAACTGGCCAGCATATGGTAACAGGTTCTGGCCAGAGTACAAATAAATAAGTTTAAAAAGGAGTTTTACTTCTTTTAACTTTGTCAGTAAATATTTTCAAATATAAATAAATATGAGTCAAGGGTCTATATCAATAGAAATATATTATGCATGGTCTATAATGCGTCTATTACCAAGATAGGTAAATAAGAACATCGAATATAATTGTGTCCCTGTATATATTCCATTAAAATGGAGCACATTAATTCAAGTTGGCAATACCGTTTGAACGGCACTTGGCCAAGTCGACAGATAGCCGTGGCGCCATTCTTGTCAATAAATCTATGGACAATTATATGCGAAAGAATAGCAATTATATGAATAATAAATAATATGCTATGTAAATGGAGATATACTCGGTTCGTTTTAACGTACTGCTGCAGACTCGCAACATTTACCGAACTTTTTCTAGATATTTTATTTGGCAACACAAAGACACTTGTCAGGGCTCTCCCGCCCAATTGGTAGATGTGTGTGACGTTACATTAACCAGAAAAGAAAATTTCCAAATAATGTTTCTCGTGTGAGACAATACATAATTATATACAATTAACTATTTGATTTATTGAAGTCCATAACAAATTTCAATTTTGGAAAATGTTTCTGTTTTATATATTTATACATGGATGTAGTGTGCTACGTATATTTTATCTGTATCTAATTTTTAATGCGACGAATACTTACGATATTTCAACTGAAATAATATTAAAAACAAATATTTTTAAAACTTACTAAACACTAAACTACCTACGAAGAATAAAATGGATGAAATGAGTCCTGATCGTTTGATTAAATGTAGTCTTAAAATATTTTATTGACTAGTAACATACTAATGATACTGTCGTTTCAATGATATATAAACATTGTATACTTTATGTGAATTATTTCCAAAAAACACTTGATGTACAAACAACAGGATAAAATCTGTATAATATTTAAACCACTTAACATTAATTGCATTATAAATCAAGAGTTATCAAAGGCCAGTGAGCAGGTATGGTGTGCAATTGAATTCGCCGTGTACTGTCAGCAAACAAAGAAAAGTTTTTTAAGTGTACAAAAATTTATTTTGCAAACGATTTATTTTGCATTTTGTACAATTATTTACTATATATGTAAAAGTAATGCTAGTACACTGTTTTAATAGCTTTGATACGCGCTTAAACTATTCCAACCAAACTGTCCTTATACCTAATGTTATTTTTAACAATATACCTTTCGGTGTCACTTAGACTTTTTTAAATATTCGAAGTAAATATAAAAACCATAACATATGATTTTGATGGTTTCCATAAAGACTGCACTACGTACCACATGTCATTTTAACTATTATAATTTCGTAATATTAACATTTAAAAAAACCCTACAGTTATAAAAATGAAACAATTGGTTTTTGTTATAATAATACTTAGTGTGTGTTACTCGTATTTTTTCAGATTGTTTTTCTACCCTCCCTTTGAATTCTCACACAATAGCTTAGAAAGTGTAAAAATCATGTATTTTAAGTTCCCATTTCAGAAAACTGTGATCAAGCAATTATTTTGAAAATAAATGTATGTACAACTAGAGTATGTTTTCAATGTCCCTGCTGTCTGTACACTTCTAGTGGCTATCGGCGGTTGAAAGTAGCCGTTCATGTTAATAAGGCGTTGAAAGCTGATAGAGCCGCCGACACACAGCAGGTGCATACTCACCGCTACGTAATTGTTTAATGTATGTTTGGACGTAATTGTGATATATATACATACCTCAACACTGCGATA
>DVPR01001614.1:0-10625 GCA_018239345.1 Oxynetra stangelandi | reverse complement strand
ATACACGCCTGTTTCGGAGGCTTCTGACCCCCTCATCCTCTAGTGCCCGACCTATTTGGTCGAGATAGGAGAGCCTTCACTAATAAGTGATTTCTCTGTTTGTAATTTTAATGGTAACTGAACCACGATGTTGTGGGTTGTGTTCCAGACTTTTTGGAATAGAGAGCAGGGTGGGACGGACAAGATACCCATTAGCGGGAAGTAATTTCTTAACTCAATGATAAATTACTGATTGAAGCCACAACTGAATTCATAATAGATTGCATCCTTCATTCTTATCGTGAACTGTTTCTGTTCTCCATTTACGTCTGTCGTCAACTTTTCTTCTGAGAATGAGAAGGTATTAAGAACTCTAACGTACGTAAGGTCCCCTGACGACGTTTTCCTTCGCCGCTGTAGCTTACCTAGTAATAAAGATTAAAATTAAATGGAGCGCATACATTTGTTTCGGATAAATTCGATCCCTGGACACTATTTGCATATGAGAATCGTGGAACGAAATGCAGCGTCCTTCATGGTTCGGATATTGAATTGTTGTTTGCAGTGTTTTTGAACGTTTTTGGATCCCGCGATCCTTTTTAAGTTGAAACATTTTGGCGACCCCCTATGACCCAAGCTAAAACGTAAAACTACAAGCTACGTCAGTGACTTCAAAGACATGTGATAACAACTTTGCAGCGGCATAGGAGCGGACGCCGTGAGGCGTTAGTACCTGCAAATCATCTTTTTATTATTTACCCGTTTCCCCTCGAGTAAAGTTTCAAGACGCCTACAGGGGTCGCGACCTAAAAATTGAAAAGCAATGGTTTGTTTCGATTGTCAAAAGATTTTTACACAGTAAACAAACTAAAATATCCGTGCCGTCACATCCGTACTTCAATCGTGATACATTTCAAACGGCACAGTACCAACTTTTTACCAGTTATAACATCTTAGTAATGAAGACGCCTTTAGAAAGTTTTAAAGAAAAGAGCAAAGTGATTAAAACTTGGGTATTAAGCACAAAACTGCACTACGGTTACCGCAATTACTTGAACGTCATATAAACGTCAGGGAACTTTTAAAGTATTTTTTTAGGTAATTGAAATTTGTTATTCTGCACTCTGTCACGTGGACCGACCGTAAATTTCGTTAATAATGACGTACATAGGTTACTTTGAATTAATCATACTTGAATAACCACTGTTATGTCACAATTAACTTACAGTTAACTGAGCTTTTTCATTATAACGATATTTTTATATTTGGGCAACACATACAGTCGCGCACACATACATATTTACATACAAACGCATCCATATATTTTATAAACAATTTATAAACACTTATTTCCATTGATCATGTCCAAACACAATAAGTTCACGCGCTCTTTGCAGTTATTTTTCCTAGTCGGAAATCGAACCCGCAGCTCTCGTGGCGGCAGTGGTACACTAACCACTGTGCCAACAGGATAATCAATTATAATAACTGTGTTCATTACATAACAATGCTTTAATGCCGTGGACTTATAAATTACTTATTCACTTGGAATTATGTACACCTGATGAAGGTATTATTGCACAATAAATTTAGCCACAAATTCCTTTCGGTACTGCTCACGGTTGACTAATATACATATATCATTCATTCATATATATCATTCATTAGTTTCTCATATCATTCAATCGTTCATTTACGTATTTATCAGTTCATTTCATTTCATGGTCATTTATTTATGAACAATTAAGCAACAATACAATTTTTTTTTTCTATAAAAATGACAATTGTATTAATAAAGTAAAAATAAATGGAAATGTGGGATTAAATGATAAAAGCGATAAATATATAAAAAAAAATACACAGTAATATAGTATTGTTGATTAGGATTGTTTTAAAAATGGTTTCGTAAGTTTTAAGCTTGTAATGCAAACAAATCAGTGATTTCGTTTGAAACCTTAATACATTAAGTGATACTAAAGCTAAAAAAATCCAAGTCAAATATCGTTCGGAAATGTTTTAAAATTCACTTAAATTCCCAAAGCTCTTGTCGTGGGGTAAAGTTGAACGCCGCGGGGCGAGACAAAATCTAGAAATGCTTTTTAAAAAGTTTAAACACTCTTGCTCTATATCCTAGATTGTGTTTCGGTTTCAAGTCTGGAAGTGCTAAGTTTAATGGAGTTTACCTTATATTGTTTAGTCTACAGTTTTGATGGGTTAAACAACTGTGACAAAAGTTTTGTTATTAAGTTAAAATAAAGCGGTCGTAACATGATGGGCTTGCTGTGTCGTGGTTAGTCAACCTCTTTGACACTTGGCACAGTAGCGGGTTCGATTAACAGTGAAGAAAAATAACTGGATGTTGAGTATGGATATCAATTATGGGACAGTCTTTCATATAGGCATGTATTTAGAAGTGTACATATGTAGTTTATCAGTTGCCTGCTTATCGCGGAATAGGCTCTACTTAGTTTGATATTGGATGGCCGTGCGTGAAATTGTATCAAAATATTATTATTTGTCTGAACGGATTTAGTTAAAATATATGCAGGACATAATTTTGTATGCCCGTATCAGGCGTGAATTAGTTAACAAGTCGAAAATGAACACTTTACAGCGCATTCATTTTAAAGTTTACGTTTAAATACGTTAATCCTGTTTTAGATTACTTGAATTACTTTTTCATTCATGATTAATTGGATTGGAATTTTCAGAAAATTCATTTCATTAACCTCATAAAAAAATATAAGTTGACCTATTAATCTATTCACGCTCGGTACGGATATAGTGAGAAGACTGGAGAAGACCTGCTCGCAACACAATCTGCGCGGACTATCAAATTGGATCGCAATAAAATTGTGCTCGTTCGTTAAACGACTGGCGCAGCGCTAAGCTACCAGACGACGTGACAGGTCATATAAGGGCCATAAAACACACAAAACTGTCCGATATTGCACTATGAATCTCTAATCTTGCGAAAAGGGCCACTACACTCATAAAATGCTCGCACGATAATTTTATATTTTCATTCATAATACGTGCCCTCGCCGTGGCCCCTTATGTGGCAGCTGTAAATATTACTGCGTGTCGTAGACGTTTAATGGCAATGCTTTGCCATAAATTAAATGGCATACGCGATGTTTCGTTATAATGGCTTTAATCTTCTCTTTTTATACCCCGGCATATGGATCGTGCATACCGGTGTAGATGGGAGCAAGGGTGGGTCATGAAGAACCGGACACGACACCGTGTGCGTGGCTAATTAGCAATTATGTTGTTTGTCACAATCCTATCAGCCTTCATTCTTTCTACCAGAAGCATTTTCCAGGGATATCTTCCCCTAACGGTTCCACGCGTTCTTCAGCTAATAGGACCATGGATTCTTCTACCCTCCATCTTCCAGGGTTAGGGTTGGCTGCAGGGGGCAAAGGAATCTAAGTTTCGGCATAAGATACTGCCCTTACTAATTAGGGACTTGCTGAAATAACCCTATCTACATGTATGTATATAAACATCTATATTAAATTTACAAGGATAAGCCGCCCAAATTATATTTGATCGGGTGTCAAAGATATTACTGTCGTCATAGTGTTTGCTGGAGTGGGCGGGCGGATCTCCCTGGTCCACCCGCATCAGCTGAACACCCTCTCGCAATAATGGGGATATCTTGAGTCAATTCATACTACATTTTGACTCTAAGCTGGGCAGAGACTTTGGTAACCTGATATCTATATCTAACATACATATTAATATAGGTTTTTTTGTTATTTAAAAATAATCTTACGACAGCCATTTGTATACTTAAATGGTACAATAACGAATTTGAATGAGTTCGATGTGCACTCGACAATCATATTTGTTGCATGCTTTTGCGAAAAGCTGAATGAGATGGTTGAAATATTGTTAAACAACATATGTACTGTTCAGTCCAAAGAGAATTCACTCTCTCTTAATCAATCCATTCACCATCATAGTAGATATAAGTCTCCCCTCAGCGTGAGAACTCTAAAACGTGCAGATTTCCTCACGATGTCATCGTTGAGTATTCTACCTATGTTTGATGTTAAAAGTAAGTAGAACAATGTTGAGTTGAGTTGAGCTGGTTTTAGTAGAGTCGAAAGCGTGTCAGGAATTCAAAGCACATACCCACATAAGTGGAAACTGAAATCTGTACTACCAATCGTATAGGGACTGGAGGAGCGTAGTGGACTTTGCTCTAGGCTTGCATTTGCCAGAGTGATCAATTCTCATCGGTGGCAAGGTGCAATGGTTGAATCATGATATTAACGGATCATCGATTAACACTAAACTTGTGATAATTTAGAGGTTTTTGTCCTTGAGAAACTTCCATGTAGAGGCCACGTATGTAATAACAATAACGACGCTATTATACCGTAGAGCATAAAATGGAGGCATCATTAAATACTTTTAATGTTACTGTTCGAATGTACTTTGAGTAACACATGACGATCTTTACTCTTTGTTATTTCTATTGCGCTGCAACTTTGAATTTCCGAGAAGAAAGAAGCGATAAAGACCAATACTAATATGAGATATAGGGGATAAAATATAGGAATTTTGCACACACGCGCGCATAAGCCCACACACACATACACAAATTCGCATACGCACACACACATATTATGTACGTTTGTATTGATATATATTGACAGTCTGGAAAATACCCATTTTAAAAACCACGTTGCAATTTTCGATATGTGTATGATTTATTTAAACCATTAAGTGTGTAATTGTGCCATGTTAGATGCGATAAATAAGTAATATTCATAAATAATATAATGCGTATAAATAATGTAATACCTCAGAGTCCTTTCACTGGCAACAGCGGCTGGTCGGTATCTATTCTGCATGTTTCTCAATCTCTATTATTTATGGAGGAAATAAACGTTGAAATTACCAATAAACTCTATAAAGCAATTTGCCTAATTAACGCGAGATGGTATACATTTAAGTACCTACTGAATTATACAGTGTAATAAATTTTGGTTATTAACACAATTTACATGTTTACATACATAACGCAGCCTATTTCCTAAGGGGTTAGGCACAGAACAATTTTCGAGCGATTTCGCTTCAGCTTTGTTGTTGGAAGGACATCAAAGTCAATTTATACATGTTGCCTATTAAATGTATTTTACAGTGTCAAATAATGGGTTGTGAATAAGATTTAAAAAGGAATGGTTGGACGGTTCGGTTACTTAGAACGATTAATTACTAAAAGAAGAATTACAAAAAAATGCTTATGCCTATTTTTGCTTTTTATTCACTAATATTTTAAATGGTAAAAGTTTTTTATTTACCATGTGTTGATTTAAATGAATAAAAATTATAAACCAAATAAAACAAATATACGAAAATGCAAAATTACCTATACTTTATATGCATATTACTTATATTCAACATAACTATTTCATACAAGGAAATTGTGGATATTTTAAAATTGTAATGAAAAATTTTTTTGAACTGTTTTATTATTGGTTTTCATTATTATCTTATAATTAATCTTCATATTGCATGCTCTGTTTTCAAAATAAGGTTGTATTTTGCCTTGAAAGCGGTTTTTTTTTGTTATAAAACAATAATAACTTTAAACCGTGTGATCAACTAAAATAACATAAACCCAATTGAATGTAAAAAAAAAATTAAAAATTTTACATTTTTAAAGGCAATATACTAGCGCTGAGTGAAAATGTCACTTCTACACACTTTACAATACTTACAGGCTTTTCGTTTTAGCGCTTCGACCTGCTTATGATTTAAATTGCCTTTTAGATTGCTTGTTAACTTATTTAAATTGCCTTCAAATTGGCAAAGAAAAGGTATAACACATATAATATATCGTACATACATAAGTATATCATTATATTTTTTAAACTAGCATCAACTCAATCACTCTTAGCGGTGGTAACATTTTGTTCCGATCCGCGAAGCTAACGAAGTGCATCATATACCGTCAAAACGACATGAAAATGTCGAAAATAAACATTTTACCCTATTTGCGACCGACCTCTAAAACGTTTGAGTCCATTTGTCACAATGGGAACATCATTTATTCAAATAAAAGAAAACACCATTAAAGACTGACAAAACAGATATACAAACATTATGACGAATCCCAATAAAGCCCTAATGAAGTTGATCATAAAGATGTATTGTCCTGGTAATATGTCATCTCCTATGACTAGACCCTATGGTCTGCTAATAAATCCCTCTATGGTCTGCTAATAAAGAATGTTTAGCTTAGAGCACTCCGCATCTAAATTCATTATGATCACTTTTATGTCTTCATATGATTTCTTCATGGAGTATTTTGTACTAGAATAGGTATGAATATGAATATAAGATATTGAAGAAAAGGTAATAGAGGATTAAGCGGAAATCGGATATGATATGGACTCTTGATAATATTACAATCCGTTAGAAATATTGGGGCAAAATTGATCCCTTTTTCCGTTTATTAATTATATGCACTTCACATTGGCCATGCTGTGAAAGTAGCTAAGGCAACATTCATTAACACTCAGTTATGAAAACCCATGAGAAATCTCCAAATTTTAATGTGAATTCGTTTCTTGTGACAGGAGATTACAATTTTACAAAATTAAGTTAATATTAAATATTCTCCGCCCCGCCCAATTTTATTTTATTTAAGTCACTTTAATTGATAAGAAGCATATAATATTTATAGATCACATTAGCACAGAATATAGCCTTTATATAAATATTTTCCTTACATGAAATAAATTCAGTAATTTTGTCAATTAGTCATTTAAAGAAACTTTTAAAGGAACCAGCAAACATTCAAATATTTTTTTTTATGTTGAATGGAATTTTCTTTTCCAAATTCGTATAACACAAGGCTGGCGAATAACAGCAAGAGAGGCGCATACGTATATATATAATAATTCAGATACAAAACATAACAAAACTGACCCTAATAAACCTCTAATGAACTTGATCGTGAAAATATATGGTCCGGGAAATACGTATGTGCCGGTAGTCTAATAGGCAATATGCGGCGTCTCTACATCGGTACCTCGACATCTGAATACTTTATGAGCGAATGACATTTTCGCGGTTTTATACGATTTTTTCCCCTGAATACTGAATCCCTTATAGACGCAAATGGCGTATAAAATTGGTAGGAGTACAGTTCGTAAAAAAGTCCTATAGGATTTTTCCATTTCGTTTCACCAATATGGGTATCAAAATAAGTAGAGTCCAGGTGATAACGTTAATGCAGGGAAAATGCGGATTGCAGACTTCACATACCTTTTATAATGTTCTGGAGTACTTTCAGATGTTCTTATATCTTACGATTTCCTATGAAACATTTTTTTGGAATTTTGGAATTGGAATAGAAATAAATGTAGCCGGAAGCAGTCATTGGTTTTACTAAACGAATTTTTTTGACCGTGTAATACAATCTTTTATGAAAAGTAACAAAGGGGCATGTGGCATCCACATGCGACTTTTGCCACCCAAATCCCAGGTAAGTGGTAGAACCTGCATACGGTCTTTAGCACCGCTGCAACCTTTTCTGCCATGAAACAGTTGTTATTATAACAATCTAACTAGATCAATGATGGCATATCTCATTGGTAAAACAATTTCTCACTGTCCTCGCCCTTTCATGCATATTCCTCCTGATATCTTCGTCTCTCACCTCATTATTTCTCGTTTGTATTAATAGTAGCGAAAAATACATTATGTCATTTAATGTCTAAATCATGTCCACAATTATCTAGCTAACAAACATGTAACGGTATAAGGAGGTTATTCGTGAAAAACTGCGTGCCTAATACAAGAAAATATTACTTCTGAATACTTTATGACCCACTAGCGACCTGGCCGGCATCGCACGGGTACGCCCGTTATGTGTTTAAGAAAAAAACCCTAGCTACGGAGCCCGTACGCAGTTGGCTGAGACGTTCCTTCATTTAAAATTCACTTTTCTGAGTTAAAGAGTGTGTGAACGGAGGAAGGTTAGAATTTTTATTAAACGTGTAATTTTTCTTTCGATTTAAGGTGTATCTAGAAATGAAAATACAATCTATATTACCTAATGTAATACCTAAAATCATATTTAAACAATTACGGCATGGCATTGCTATTTTTATTTAAAGTGCCGTTGCATCAAATTCGTCAGTTGCAGGAAAAGTTGAGTCTTATAGCAGGAAAAATTGAATCAAGCCTATAATTTTTTTTATTAAAAAAACCTTCAAACAGTGGAAGAAGAGATGAGAGATTGCATGGAGTTGATTAAATCTCCACGCGAAGGAAGTCACTGTTAACAACAAGTAATAAATCAAACAAGCATATCCATTATATATGTTTTTACGTCCCTTCAGTTTTAATTACTAAGAATTTACTTTGAGTTTTAATTCTTTTCGTATTTGTATTGATGTACAAATAAAGTGTAGGTACTATTAAATTGAATGAATTAACTTTTTCAAACATTATTTATCTACCAGGCCAAAAACTAATAGTTTTATACGCCAAGGTATAATTTTCAATTAATATATAATAACAATAATAAGATCTTGGTACAACTTCGCGCACAGTTCGTCCAATCTACAATTAGGCAAAGCCTATGCTATTGAAATTCCCAGACACATTTGTGTAGATACAATTTTCAACGTATTTTCAATTTTTATTTTTACGTCAGGTTTGCAAGGACAGAGATGTTTGGCACTCCGTGCTCTCTGCCTACCCCGCTAGGGACCTGGCGTGACGGTTATTTATTTTTTATTTTTTTTATTTTCACTACAAACAAAAAGTATACGTTCCAATTGTTCAAAATTATTCTAGTTTAGAATCGAACCCGTAAACAAGGGTTATGTAATCACTTATCACTAGACCAACGGGCCAGTAGATAAATTGAATAATGCAGCTATGCAGATGAAGCACTTATTGCATCCGAGGTTTTCTCAGCATGTTCCGTCATCAGAGATAACAATTATGGACAATATGCATATGTATATAAACAATTTCCGACAAACTCATTAGTACATCCGCAAACGCAGGTAATCATTGTTTTTTTTAGAAGAGCATTGATCAATGTTCTAGAAAAAATAGGCACTGTATTTGATGATTATTTTAGATATATGCAATTATCATAGGATGTTATTATGTTATCCTTCAATCACATATTCAGAGGAATCCCGCTTCTATAGGTGAAAGGAATTAATTTTAACAATATTATTTTAATATTGGACTGGACCGTTGGTGGCGTGGTCAGTGAAATTGTCTACCAAGCTTGGGATCAGAAGTTCGATTCCCATCCTGGACAAGTTTGTGTGATGAGCAAAAGTATTTTTTCTTTGTCTGGGTGTATAGAAATATCGATATCAGTGTATATTTACATGTATGTATGTATTTTGTCAGGTATCTAGGAAGCATAGAACAGGCACTGCCTAGTTTGAGAGACCAGATGGCGGTGTGTGAATATGTGTCAATATTTTAATTTATTCAGTTCAATATTTTTATTAATTAATTTAGTTTATTAAGATATTAATAAATTCACAGTTCACAACCAGCATCAGACAACAATTCATCGCAAAATATACTTCTTACATAAACCTATAGGAATTCGTGAAATAAATTATCTAGGAGTTGGCAATATTTATTACTCAATAGTCCATACTTATTAATCTTATACCAATCATTCATTGCGACATTCATTCTTATAAGACCAACGTCACCATCACATCCGTCTTCGCTCGAAACGAGAATGATAAATAAATGAAATCAAAACCGTATTTTTCCGTCCGTTCATTCATTCATTCATTCATGCGCTCCGTTTCTTCCACATCCGTTAGGCTGGTGGCACACAAATTAAAATTGCAGTCAGATTATCCTTAATCGTATACACATAAACACACACACACACACACACACGAACGCACACACAAAGGGTGTATAAGTTAAAGCTACATAGATTCAAATCACGATTAACGCCGCTACGCTGATGTCATACGCGTAAGTACGGTATTGTTAGCTACGAACGCACGCATCGATCCGTATATAAAATAGGTAGGAAACCAAGTAGGAACAATTGCATGTACGTATATTTGTGTGTGTGTGTATACATGCAGCATGCATCGAGGTTAGCGTTTAACACTTTTCCTCGTTGTTTAGACTATGAATGGATTTGTTTGTGATAATTTGTGGTTAGAAAAATCAATGGTAAATGTTGAAGCTTCAAGAAATAAGATATATTACATATATGTATAAACACAGTATTTCAATGGACATTGCATGTAGCAATTCATTCCTAAAATTAATTATAGCAATTAATATATTAATTAATTGTTTTAATGTTTAATCAACCCAATTATTAATTAATATATAATTACAAATTTAATCTTTATTCAACACAAACAATAAATGACAAAAGACTGACAAAGCAGATATACACTGCGTGTGTTGACTGACGTAGGTGCCGAGGGAGACCAATACTCTTCTATCTGGACCAAATTGGTCAGACATTGGCTGACAAAGTTGTCAAAAGTCCCCGAAACAGGCGTGTATGCATGAAGAGAATGATGAATGTAGACGAAGCAATTCAGTTTTGGCAGGACAGACGTATTTGACACTCGATGCTTTCTGCCTACCCCGTAAGGGGC
>DVPR01001613.1:0-10627 GCA_018239345.1 Oxynetra stangelandi | reverse complement strand
CATTATCTATTAAGACTACTAATAAGAAAAGCTTCAATACTTAAAATGCCTCAACTTTTAAAGAACTAAACTATTATATTTATAGTGTTTTTGAAAATGCTCACGTGTTGTTAGCTTTGTAGATACGTTGCTTTGTGTCTCATGATAAAGATACGCACGCAATAAAGAATACCTTAGACTTTATGTGTAACCTTGGGAAATTGTCAATTGAGCACCTTACAGGTACGTAGTACACTGTTAATATTGTGCCCGAAATAAGTAATATTCTAATTTAATAGTAAATAATAAAGCATGAATATTTGAAATAAGGAGAACAGTTTTGGGCTTGTGTTACGCAACTTACTCGAAATTAAATAATTATTTAAATTTATTTCTCACGACTATCATTAGTGTGCAAATAGCAACCTTCTGTAATTTCCCTTTTATGCTAACCATTCGGCGCGCAACTTTCGTACCGCGGTATAAATATAAATTCAACTTTCCCCGAAGGGCGTAAACCTTGTCAGATCGGATTACTTATGTAATTCTAACTGTTAACGCTATACAGTGAATCACTTACTATAGTTACAGCCATCTTCACCATTTTATCGCTCCACGCCAGTTACACACACCGTAGGGACCAATAAAAGGACCTAAAATTTTCCTCACTATGTGTTCCTTCTTCCTTTTAAAAAGCACAAACCTCCATACAAGTCGAGGTACTTACCAGAATTCGGAAGTTGAGAAACTGAAATATATTACACTTGAGAGCATTGCTTTAGTTAAAATACTGGATATCAATACTAGATGTGTACATCAAATATAAAACTAAAATTATTGAGTGCCGATATGCGATATCAATTGGTTGCATATGTCACTGTTTGGATAAACAAAATAAATAAAAAGCTCTTATTCTGAACTATTTTCGTTCGGGTGATAGTTACGTGGTCTTAATAGAAAACGTTAAAGTTTTTCTATTGTCTAATCTATTGTTAAATGTGAGCCTATTACTGTGAGAGATGGAAGTAAATTAACGAAAATATGTGCGTTACTAAAATGGAATGCTTCGAGGATGATTCTCCATAATGTTCTCTTGAAGTTTGTAAACTAAGATAATCAGTATATACTAGCTGTCACACGACATATTCTGTCTGAACTTATTCAGCCCGTTAGAAACTCATATCAAACGTAGGAAAAAAAATGCGTTAAACATGATCTTATACTCCATATATAATGACTCATATAACTCAAGTAACTTATATAAAATAAACAGTTTGTAATACCACACACGCACATCGCAGGAACTCGCAGCGTTTTGCAAAAGGCAATTATACTTTACAATTAGCGATCTTGAGTAATTCGCCGAGCGGAAAAGATTGCCGGTAGGCATGGTACGGACAATGCTCTTTGATTTTACGTTTTGATTCTATTTTGAACTATTGAACATTCTTAGATAGTATAAGTTGTAATTGAGTAGTATATATTTACGACTCATTGTAATCTTGATTTTGTAACAGGCTTCGCAATAAATGCTTTACAATAACATCGGCATTGTTGCAGCATTTTGTTTTAACGAATTGCGTGTGCCGGAGATGTTATTACTGTTAAACTACACGTGTATCAACGTTCACTGTGTATATAATGACAAATGAGAATATTAAATTCCAGATAGATAACTTGTAAGCACCTCCCAACAGCACGATGTTATCAATAATATTTTACATAGCCGTGCTTTGCAATGCGTTGACGTCTATTCCAAGGCCTAACTGGCAATGCATGGGATGGTAATTTTTATTGTTCTGTCAGCTGTTCATATAACATTGTATTAATATAAATGTAACATTCATTTTTATCGTATCTTATTTATTATAATCTGAAATGAAGCACACTCTGTTCGTAGTTTGTCTTGCGAAGCGCCACTGCTTATCAGCTGCATTGCAGTTATAGATACAACGATACATTTAAAAAGAAAAACGAATAGAATACCGAGAACTTCTCCTAAAATTAAATTTCGTTAGCAAATATGCTGACAAAAATAGTTAAAATAGCATGAATAGCTTGAAATAAAAAGTTGTATGTTGATTAAAAAGTATAAATCATCTTGCAGTTAACTATTTTTATTTAATTCGATTATAGAGAGCGAACTAAGCGCGTACTGCAGGTGAACTTTATAAGAGACGCGCACAGATCGACATGCGTGCATACGTAGTCGCGGCCGCGGGATGCCGCTCTGGTAACGGCGCACCGTTAGCCTCCATCGGCCACGGTTCATTGGGGCGTTTAATTACGCGATTCGAGGTGCACTGCCGCATCTAGCAGCGCTTGGGTTTTTCGAGTAAAGCCGATAGATTTTAATAGGGAAAGAGCGTAAAAGGATGTCGACAGTTTTCAGAAATATTAACTAATATAGTTGCTTAATAAATGTTTAATAAAAAATAATCTTCTGGTTGTTGTTAAAATTAATGCCGCGAATTCTTGACCTCACCATCCGTCAATACGCACAACGTTACATACAATCACAACTATGTTTTTGGGTCGAAAATTAATATAAGATAATTATGCACAATTTGCTGAAAACTGTGTCGCGTGTGCTATCACAGCGTCTTAGTATGTTCCAAGCACGTTTCAAAGGCAATCCCTCCAAATGTGAGTGTATGTCACTCGAAATAACAACTTGCAATCTGAAAGTCAGCCAATTAAGCAATTTAGAGACTCTTTGCAAAAAACAATAATTCGAACTGTACGCAAAGTATCTGTAATTGATGTAACAATAATATTATTTGAAATATTGATTCGGCAGCTCGGTACGTTGTACCTACTCATATCTTTGTTACAAAAAGAAGTTAAAGTTATTTATTGTGTACCTATTAGAAAATTGGTATTATAACCGAGCGGTCAAATGATTCATCGACCTAGAATAACAATGTGATCAAGACTGAACATTGAAAGGGAAGAACAACGAGAGCAATGTATCCTTTTGATTTGTGTTATATTTAGTTTTTTAATACACTATTTATTTACTTAATGACAATTGCTTTCATTCCATTTATTTATTGTGTAAAATATTACTAAAGCTTTTGCTGTTGAAATATTACTGTTTGAAATATTACAAAAACGCTTAATATATTTTATTAAATAGCGGTAAATTAGAAAAACACAAAACTTTAAAATGACGTCGCTGATACGGAAATACAATTAACGAAAGATTTATGGTAGAACATTGAATTTATTGAACACTCAAATAACATTTAGATAATTGAGTGAACATAAAATGGAATCACTAAATCGATCAAAAATAGTTTTTGCATCATAATTAATCTGATCGATAAATGCTTTTTTAGCTATTTTGCAAAAGATTTAATTTTCTGGGGTTTTCAAACTTGACCGGTATAACGTCACAAACATTAAGTTTTCGTTGTGACATGACTGATCAATACGGAGTAAATAAATGTATAAAAACGTTATTTTAAGGTAGTTGTAATCATATAAACGGTACAGACACATCTTATTTACGGGTCTATCTGATCTTCCCAGCGATTTTATAAATACGAAGTACTGAAAACAGGTAATCCGTTAACCATTTAAAGTGTGAAAACTATGTATGTGTACTCGCATGAGGAAAGTTATCGCGGTCATGTTTGTTTATGAATGTGTTTGGTTTTAGTCTTAATTCATTACCTTTTAAATATCACATAATATATGTATTTCAATGCCATAACGCCGCTGATTCATTCAAGGCATATTTACGTTATACCACGTTAATAGTGCTATCAAATTTAAATGCCTAACATTACTTTAATGGTTCATTAAATTTGACTATGAACATGCCTTATACATATTTAGAAAACAATAAACATTTCTGTTTCTATACCTGTCAAAAAATACATGGAATCTGTTTAATTTGAAAAGTTTTATTTTTAACCGATTTGAAAAAAAGCGAAGGTACTTACTCAATTCTACGCGTATGTGTTTAACTAACTTTACCTCCTGTTCAATATCGCTAAGGGAAACAACACAATATTTAAACCTTAAATTTCAAAAAATATTTTTTTAACGTTTTTGGAATCTACTCCTTGTTGATTAAATAGACGTATAATTGAAAAAAATTTGATCAATAAAAATATTATTTCACTTTACAGATCAGTGTCAAGAAATGACGTGAAACGCGCGGGGGACGAGCTAGTGTGTGTTAGTGACCATGTGTTTCTGGAACAAGTCGACATGACGCGGTCGAGCAGTGTTGCCATGACAATGTGCAGGCTGTGCTGGTTGGCGCTGCTGGTTAGCTGGCTGGTGCAGACTGGAACGTGTAAGTCAACCCGTGAAAATTCACGTTTATAATTCGTATCGAACAGTGTTAGAAGAAGATTTACTTCAAAGAATACACTGAAAGGATACATGACGGTGGCATTGAAAGGTTAAATTTTATAACAAATAAATAGTATATTTGTAAACGTATCTTTCTCCCTCTTTCTTTACTTACGTGCTTAATTATTTTAAAAAAATACTTATCGGTAAATAATGAGCTTATAATTTTCATAAAAACTGCATATAAGTTATTGTAATCCTAAGTGGACTAATTGAGATAAATCACGTGTTAACCTCAGAAACCTTCTCAGTCATAACGACTCCATTATTTCATAACCGCCATATCCGAGCTCATTACACTATTCACTATGGCTATGTATGACTTTGTTGTACTGATCCTTATACTGAGTATGCGTGTAAATGCACACGCGGAATTGTGTATTCGCTCGTAACGATACAGAAAATAATTTACTTAATAACCTCGTTTAAATTACACTTGATTATACCTAACGTTATTACCTCTGCGGCGCCCGTTGTAGGAAAGCTATAAGTGAAGTTAAGCATGAAAGTTTGATATTTGAATTCTATGGAGTTAATATGTATTGAACATTATGTAAAGGTGTTTCATAGATGAGCCGATACTGAGGATGATAAGCCTATTAGGACCTTTCAACCGATTTTCCTTTCGAGAACAAATCATGCGGCTTTATCACTTGTTCGTCGATACGGATCGGACGACGTCCGGCGTCGTCTGTTCCCATTAATCCAAAATTGATCATGAAGAATAATTTTAACCTGACTAGACTTCAAGCGTTCACTACTTTCGGATGAGGCCTACAACCAAACACAAAATGTTAGTGTGTTGATGTTATATAAGACATCTTAAAATTACATAAACCATAATAATTTTGAATGTATTAGTTGTAGTTACGTAACTCGCAATCAATTAAATTATTTATATCACTAATAACATCGGCTAAATGTATAAAAAAAGATAATGTTTAAGACGAAATGATCATCGGAGTCAAAGATCAGTTCGCTTTCGCGGCTTTCTCTGAGCGCTGAACTAATCCGAAGAAAAATAATTTGTCACGTGACCCTCCTTTGTCTCAGCGCGGTGCAAGGTAACAGGGTCGTTATTGTTTATTCGGTTCGATCTATTTCATTTGAAAACTAATAAATGAGTGAGTTACGCTGTTCGAGTTATAATTGAAAACGAACTAAATCTATTTAATGAAGGCTTCAGAATCTCATGGTAGGGGACACGAATTTGTGCAAATCATTTTCTTAGTAACATGAAGATGTATGTTCTAAATATAAATCATAAAACTTTTCTAATTAAAATTTCAATTAGAACACTCCGTTGAAGGTTACTACATTTTGGAATTTTTATTGCACTTTATCCGAAGCTAAAAACTGATTAAAATTTTAAATAGTTTTACATAGGTACTATTCCACAAAATAGCATATGTACGCATTTTTATAAAATAAAATTCAAAATAAAAGCCAAACATTTCATGGGTAATCAACTAACTACATTAAGATAAATAAAAAAGGGAAACGTATATCATGAACAAATAGAAAAATGCTCTTTGGTATAAAATATATCCAATATATATAAAACAAAGTGTACTACTTACTTATAACTTTATCGTATTCAGAAGACTATTTTTAAAATATATAAGAATTACGAGCCATACACCGATAACAATTTTACATCATCCGACAAAGGTCAATGACACATACAACGTGCCTCGAAGAAAGAAAGTAGATTTAAAACTCTACGTTATGGTATATAGCGCTCTATAATTACACGAGACCATAGAGTGCGGATGCAAATTAAATAGAGCTGGTCGACACGGTCCACGGTTGTTGGCAACTAGCGAAAGTGTTGGTTTTCAATGTGCGAACATTATGGTAAGGTTTAAATCATTCTTGCATATGTACATAATGCATTAGCGTTTTCAATAAATATACAGATAAGTTGGTCTTGAATATTTTTTAAACCATAGAAAGCTCGTAATCATGCTCGTGTCAGAATTTGAGTTTGGCAGACTTCACACACGACTTCTGAAGAAGACTATATCTATCTTATTTAATAGTGTTTTTTCATTGCTATTACTTCAGTGATCTTACAATATGTGTATAATTATACATATACATTAGCATTTAACATGTGAAAAATCTAGTTCAAATTTGAATATGGAATGTCTTTATCTCAATAGTCAAAGCCGTATTCAATTAGTAGCCAAACATTACCAACAACTGGCTAATATTTTAAAACACGAGATTATTGATTTGCTATATAATTCATAATAATATTAAAAATATAACTGACTGAGAGTGACTGAGAAATAGCTATTTCTATCAATCTTATTGCTTAATGTAGGTTTGTATTTTGTGCTATTCCCGAGGATAACACAAAATACAGAGCTACGATTAATGACGACTACACTAGATAACACGTAGTTCCTATAAATTGCTAACTACCTAAATACAGGCTGCAAATAATTAATACCGAGACTGACCGTTAGGCACCGGAACCGTCAAAGACTTATATATTATCTTCTCAATTTTTCATCACCGCAAGAGCTTTCACAAAATAATTTCTATTCCATTACATATGTACGTAATTATAGCGACTCATGTTCCATATTGTACAGTTATTTTAACTCCACCTTGAAATTTTGATGAAGTTACCTACGTTTTCCCTAGTGAAGAGAAATATATTTTTTCAAGCGCTACAGTTACATAAAAACAAATGTACAATTCACGTCCCTCCTATTACTAAAGATAGAGATCAGACATTTCGTGCTCTACATCGTACGGAACTGTGTCGTGATATGAGATAATTTGACTTACGGCGCGAGAACGTTCCATCGTATGACATCGAGCCTGATTACCCTAAGTTGTGGTACAGAATCACAATACTTAATAGAAATACTGAATTTATGTGATATTAAGCAGTCTATTATTTTTCTCCGGGGCCTTTCTATTCGGCAGCGGTATACTACCGATGTTCTGAGAATATTACCTGGTAAGAGCATTGTAAACGAAATGTTTATAATATAGGTAATTGTCGTTATATACATTTTACGAAATTAACCTCGTTTGGAAGTACGTTCCATATTTTTTCGTATATTGAAAGCTGTCGAATAAACAGATAAACCGCGCGACGGTAAGGTGACACCTAATGTATCGCCTAATGTACGTTAAAATACCGGAGAGGTATCGGAAACACAAAGTGTTTTAACAACAACTGCTTCATGGCAGAAAAGGATGTAACAGTGGTACTGCTCCGGGGAAACCGGACAAGTATTCTATCGCCATAACATAACACTTCAATAAAACTCTGTTTTAACTTAAATGTCCAGTTAACATATTTGTGGCTGACTCGAGAGATCGAAATACTCTGAAGGTATCCTGAGAAGCACGCTTTTTCAACCTATTTTAGTCACTAGTCCTAATTGTCACGTGCTTAGGGCCGCTTCTGGTCAGGACTTTAATGCAACTTGACCTTGGATACTAATGTGTGTTGGCAACAATGGGCACTGCTTCGCAGCAGGTCTGTGCACTCGACCACTACCTCTATAGTATTACTATAGGGAAAAGATCTAAAGAAGCGGTGAAACCGCCGGCGCATATTCCCTTTTTAGGTCACATAACTAGAAATATGGTTCGTCACGATCGCAGTTGTAATCAAAATTACTTGTATTATGAAAACGTAGTTTTATGTAGCTGTTCTTTTGTGTACGTCGGCTAATGGCCAAGATCCACGCACTTTATTACGGTTTACATCTTCAACGAAACAATAACAAGATAACTGTGTGCAATATTACTGGCATGGAAATTAAACTTGTTTTTGCTTGTACCACAGCCACAATTGGGGCACTCTTTATTAAATAACAAAACGCAGTTGCATCATTTGTTAAATGATTTCCACTCTGTTGACGATTTTTATATATTTATATATTGACACAACGATAGCATTGCATACAAAATGTTTACAATAATTTCGCATGTGGATTGGTATGTACGCCAATTACAGGGGTGTTCCCCGCTCTGGAGATAGTCTCGTTAAACTCTTCTTATATAAGTGTTGATCCGCGTGAGGCAGCGCCTGTCCACGTTGTTACAATAAATTAACAAAAAATATAATTGTTAAGAATCACCATTAAAACTATTTACATAAAATTTTGCATGAAAGTTCTATTTCATTATTTTGAATTGTTTTAGAATACTTAGATGTACGGTCCTCAACGGGAGTTAACAGAAGGAGACTGGGTCGAGGGTTGCGACATAATCTTCTTGAATACGTTCTGTTGTGCAAGAATTATTTTGCCTAAGCGGTAATTTTGTATTAAACCAGTACTTGGAATACAAACTTTTATTAAATCCGATTAATCTTATTGGTAGTAATATAGGCATACTAAACAAAAAATGAATAGTGTAATATACATATGTCCAGATAATTATAGACATTGTCACGGAGGAGAGCTTAATAAGCTTCAGGTGAGAATTATATGATTATCAGTAAAGTTTACTATACAAATATTAAGACACACATAATTATACAAATAATTTAAATGACAAAGAAATCAATTGTTTATTATTTTACCTGTCGAAATAAAAATGGATAGTAACGGTTGGTACATTACAGATATGTTATCTATATACTCAAGAAAAGTTTAAATGAGGTGAAAATGCTGTCTACTTATATGTAAAGAGAAAATAATAAGTACATGTACATGTATCTTTAACGTAACAGCGCTGACGCTTACAGCCCAATAGCGTGACCTTCGATGCAACGGTATTCAAGAACAAATACCAGCTCCCATAGTTTCTAGTGCGTTAATTAGCCGATGAACATTGTCATCATTCAAATATAAAGATTGACTGACAAAACAATTTTGTGGCTAAGCAAATCTAATCCTTATGTGAATTATAATAAAGTTTATCACAAACGCAGTATTATTTTATATACTAACTCTAGCTATAGTCGTTTTATTATGCTGTATCGCGTCCTTTCAGAGAAATGCAGTCCTTATTACAAAATCAATAAGGTGAAAAGTAGTTTCATAAAGCGGCCCCATAAGGCGAAGTAAGAGTACGTTACACCGTGATTATACGTAATAATTGAAACTTTATGCTCTTGCAATAAAGAACAATCAAACGTAAAGTGTGTGCTTTTATTTCTGCCTCTCTTACCGTGGGAAGCATTGTCAGCAGAACAATATTGTTATTGAAGACGCATTTTCTGTCTGTAGGAAATTTCTTTTCATTCAACCCTTTACATTATTTTCATATAAAGACTGTATTATTAGGATATTATTAACTTGGCCGCAACATTTTATAAATTAAAGTAAGTTTTCCAACTCACTTTCCAATATCTAAGTCGATAGAAACTCGAGAAAGTAATAATTTCTTTGTGGCAGCCACTAAAGCACTATGTGCGCATAAAGAACTTAAGTGATACTTAATCTCTTTCTTCTATGGAAAAAAAATATCTAACGAGCAGAAATAAAATATACGTGACCGGCTTCACACATAGACCTCGGCGTCAAATCTCAAATAGTTAATAAGAATACTTAATTACAATTGGATATGATTTCAAATAGCATTGCACGAATAGGACAGCCAATATACATTTATATTTGTAGTATACATGCAGTAGTATACAGTTAGTTTGAGGGCATTTAGTATTAGTCAACTCTACTAAGCACATACAATCAGTAGCCCCTGCCTATAGCAAAACATATGTTGTTTAGACTTGTGTTTAGTATTATGAATAGTCAATTTGTAGAAAAAAAAAATAACCGTCACGCCAGGTCCCTAGCGGGGTAGGCAGAGAGCACGGAGCGCCAAATAAATCTGTCCTTGCAAACCTGACGTGCTTCGTCTACATTCATCAGTCTTAAAATTTTAAATAGTCTAAATATCAATTCACTCATTTACTAATAAACTCAAGAATTTATATACATATACTAGCAGACCCGGCACACGTCGTCGTATCCGGAATAGCAACGCCACCTACGGATCCAATTGTCAAACTACACCATTCAGGGAGCCATTTAAACTTTTTGCGTTAGGGTTCTTATATATGTATGAGTGTAATAAAAACGTACCGATATCAAACCGCTGGCGAGTCCTGGAAACCGACTGCTGCGACATCTACCGGGTCCGGTTGTGAATTTAAGTCATAAACGGACCCATTCGAACGTATATAAAAGAAATAATTAATATCGTCCCTACCGCTTAGAAAAAGATCAGTAGCATCCGAATAGCAGCGCCACCTATCTGGTCCAGCTGTGAATCTAAATAACTTATTTATTTTGAGGTA
>DVPR01001612.1:0-10629 GCA_018239345.1 Oxynetra stangelandi | reverse complement strand
TATTTAGGTCAAACGCTGAACAATATAAGGAAATACTCGTTAGTACATATGCATAACCAAAAGTTGTTGTATCAGTAATAAATATTACTGTTTGATTCAGTTGTATCATGTTTTATTTTGCATTAAGCATTAAGTTTATTATTGCATCAATCATTAAATTTTACATTGCATTCAACATTAAATTTTACATTGCATAAGTTCTCAGTAAGTCATCCATGCGTCGCTAGAAGATTAGGTCAAATATGCTCGACTTTATAATAGCATAATGGATTAAACACAACAAATTATACATACGATGAATGCACTATTTTAATGAGCTCGTTGGTAGTGTTTTTCCTTAGTAAATAGTATGAAAATATAGAGTGGATAATAAAACTTTTTTCATGGAAGGATATAAATAGCTGTTTATTTGTTCCTCTTTATGTTGCAATGTAACCGAGGGATTTCTGTATACTTCAGCAAGCAGCTATGGCGGAACCATTTCTGTTTAAGTACAATTTCTAATATAATAATTCCTAATTCTAATCGGTATCACGTACATTTGAAATATACATTAAAATATATCAATTTCAGTTAAACATGCATTTCAACGGTAAGTGAAGAAAATTATTAGGAAAAAACCGTATTAAAAAAAAATTAATATGATAAATACCATAACTCTTAGCCTATTTCTGTCGTTAAGCTGTTATTAAGGAACACTTTTACTACTACAATTTACTAAAATTTAAAAAAATACACTTCGCTATGCGTACACTAAGGATGTTCAATGTTAATAAATAACAAGGCATCTAAATCTACGCATCTAATCCTATTAGGATATGTGTATTTGATATTCGTAGCAATTCTTATCACATTAAGCAGTAAGTCTAGCAGTAAGTATTTAACAAAAAAACATTTTATATTACTTTAAGTTATTACAAGAGTATGTAGAAGTACACTACTTAATACGCATTTAATGCGTATTTAAGATGATGGCAGTACAGTCCGCACATGGCAAGCTCGACAGCCCGAGTCATAAGTCATTAACGCGCCGCTTGGAGCGCAGCGCAAACAAACTCAAGGTTATAATATCTTAATGGGTTAAGTTTATACCAAACAGCCATCCAGAGAGCACTATTCTTCATTACCGACTGAGAGCCTCCGCTAAATTATTCTTGGGGTCACTTCGGTGCTATTTAAGCTAATTTAATCCCAACTTCGCTTACTTCTCACGTACTTGTATTGTCCTTGTTGATTATGGAGTGAAGTTAGGTAAGGTAATTTTGAGTTGCTTCTTCAAATGTAAATGTAATGTTGGCTCGTCTCGGGAGATTTAGAGGTCGCAGATATGTTGATAATGTTCGTGTAAATAATCTTCGCGAAACTTTCGCGGCTAGTATTTGCCCGCCACTTAGGTTGCCAGGATTGTTTGTATTTTCTTATTTATAATTTTTTTTTTAAATATAACTGGAAATCGTAACTGTGGAAAATAATTCGTCATTCATCATTCATTTTCGTTCATTAATTATATAGGTAGCATGTGGGTATTTCAATAAGTATAGAAACGTTAGTAGTAAGACGGCAAAAAGTATGTAATCTCACCAATTTAGTAGTAAAATTTACCAAAAATCCTTAACAAAGTTTGTGGTTAATCTTCGCATAATTTATGTTAACAAGTAAAGAGCTAACTCTCTCAAAACAAACATTCTTTTAAACTTCAATGTGTATATAAAGTCATATTCCACTGTGAAAGAGGAACAAACAGCGAGTTGATGTTCAAGTTGAACGTCGAGCTTACGAGTATTACGGTACTGATGCTAGTTATTACTAAATAAAGTAAAATTTACTAGACATCATATCGACAACAAAAACATCTTGGAGGTGACTGCTGCCATACAGCGCCATTGGGCACCCATACATAGAGCTTCAATCGAATAAATATATAAATTTTATTTTTAATATATGGATGTTTACATCTGTAGTAAAGTTATATTATTAATATTTTTATTTTTATAATAACACATTACAACGTATCGTGATAAAAACGTATACATGTATAGACTTTTCGAACTTATAAACATTTCAATTCGAATACTGTTTATGTGTATTCTATCACTAGCCCGTGCTTGTCGTTTAATCGTTCGCGCTGAGACAAGTTTATAAGCGTGCTGGATTATTTACAGCTAAAGTTAGTAAATTTAACAAGCCGAGGCCCGCGGGTGGTCTCGGCGGGCGCAAATTTTTGTTCACTGTAATTATTTTTATAGTTCCCTCGATAACCCGTCAGGCTAACAAGCCCTGATATATTTTATTACAAAACAAACATAATAAATTTCACTGGAAACATTTATAACATACATCCCATAATTCTGTTCGAATCGTTACTTCGGTTGGATATATCGATGACTGAATTTGAATATTCGCATGACCTTTTTATTATTGTATTCAATAAGTTGCTACATCATTATTATTGTATTATATATTTCTGACTATGAAACCATTAAATTTACGCTATGCATATTTATTTGCGGATTGAAAGCTATGCTCTTTAAGTGCAAGGACAAGACTAAAACATAATATGTGAGCCTAACTTACTGTCCCGATACTGCACTGTAGAGTTTGAAGACAAAACTAAAGCTAATGTTGAACTCATTAATGTATGCGAAAGGCACCAACTGCACCTATGTCCTGTTTATATTTACATGTTAATCTATACTTCCCCTTGTTTTTTACTTTAACCGGTTAGCAACCGCATTAATCATAATAGTACACCGATAGAAATACTTAAGTCATTAATATTCAGTCATGTTAATATGTTTCGATCAAAAGGTTCAAAGGTTTTCAAGGTCAGGTTGCTATCAGCATCCTTATCATCGGCCGTTTTATCTTTGCAAAATTGGTCAGGAGCCTCCACTCAGAATGTGAAGCGGTCATTTGTATGACGTATGTCACGCAAGAGAATTTCGAGTTGGCACGGTTGTGAATAAAAGTCCCTCTGAATAGATATGAAATGGATCGTCAATAAAGATTAGTTTTGAATAACAAATTGTTACTTATTTTATTGACGTTAGAGTTCAAAATAGAATATATTTAAGTTACTATTATCATAACACCTGTAAAACCAAGTAAACGAATTTCACTATCTTGTAATATCCAAAGCAAGGTTTGCAAGGATAGAGATGTTTGGCACTCCGTGCTATCTGCCTACCCCGCTAGGGACCCGGCGTGACGGTTATTTATTTCTTTTTATTTTTATTTTTGTAATATCCAATTTATATATGAATTAAAAAGAAAATTGGATTATTGTGGAATGTATTCACTCTTACCCTTAAGTCATTTAGTAAAGTACCATGTCTTTAATTTATTTTTTATACCAGTTAAGATTGGTATATAGTTTGAAAAAATAAACAATTGGAAGCGATTTATTTCTACAACGTACTTTATTAAAATGCAGAAAATTTAGAAAGATATGAATGTGTTTACCATGTCAAATTATTTACTAACTAACATTCATATTACATTAAAATATTTATATAATATGAATGTTAGTTAGTCATGTTTTTTTTTAATCTCCCTCTTAACTGCTTGTTTCCTCGTCAGTTACAACTAAAGAAACAATTTAATGTAATTTGGTGTACTGATAACTCATTATCAGGTCACTCGTTCTCTCATTTTCTCGAGAGCGCGAGCAAAGTCTCGGGTAACAGTTAATATCGAATAAATAACGTATGTCAGCCCGCCCACCAAGAACGGTTGCTCAAAGTAAAAATGTGTTCGGCGAATTCCAATACGGAGTCAATAAAAATTAGCACGTCACAACCGCAAAAGTATAATCAAAGTATCAAAGTAATAAAACACCCACCGACCGAGTGAGAAAAAATAAAAAACCTTATTTTAAGACATTTTAACGTAACATTGGATTTATTTTTCGTTATACACGTACATACTCGTATATTAACTTATTAAAAAAATGATTATTTTATTACGTAACGATATCATCAACTTGAGAATAAATGAATGCAATTGCATTAGGTACTTCGAAAAAATGCAAACGCAATCAAACGCATGAGAGGCAAAAAATGAACGACCTTCAGGACACGACGATTAACTCCCTTCTAAGGCATTGGCGCAACTGAATAATTTTGTTATGCTCGTGTGCGTAATTTTTATTTCAAAATTATGCCATACATCTGTGGCAATTAGTACGCAATAGGTTTGCACCCAGCTTAAATCCCCTTTAAATAGGTTTTTTAGGTTTAGGTTTAGGTTTAAAGACATTTATTCTCAAAAAAGATAAATCGTATCTCTTACATGAGAACAGAGTTTACATTTGGTATACAATAGGTAGGTAGTCTTTAGGTTTAAAGACTTTAAATCCTTCACTTAAAACAAATACTATGTAACAGTTGACAATCATTGTAGTACGAGTACATGATGCAGTTCTTAAAGCCTCATATCAAGACGAACAAGCCTCAAGAGAGTTAGTTGGTAATGGTTTTCGATTCCATCATACAATGCGAGAGCAACAGGTCCCGCGCTTAGATCCCGTGCTCGATTCTCTGGGCAACGAGTATTTGTGTATCAGATAAATATTAGTTCTTGTTATAGTCTACATTTTGCTTTATAGATTTGCATTCGGTACATTGTAGCAAACAGAGTTCTTGACCTGGTGTTAAGTAGTTTCAACGGAAATCTAAAATCCATTTCGAAGCAGACTAAGTGTAGGTATAGTGATCTGAGTTGTCAAGCTCAGTGTGGAAAACGTTTAGTTTAGTTCTATATACATCTGATAGTTAATATGGAACAACTTTCACTTCATTGAACTGATAGATAGACAAAAACATTGTAGGTTAGATAAAACTGTCAGTCTACGGTATATACGGTACTTATTATAAAATGTTAAAATAGGTACCAAACATTCATTCGTCTCTGTAGTTCTAAAATTCAAAGAATAAAATGTATATAGAAATAGCAATAGGTTGTGGATCACCAACAGGAGATAAGCGCGACACCTTAGAATGACTGAGATTTCGCGAATGCGCCATCTTTAAAATATACGGTGTCGCGGATCATAGCGCGGTTGATGATTCAGTGAGAAAAATATCACCTACGACATAAAAACGTCAAGTTAACGATGTTGCGGTCAGATTGCTATTGCGCCGTGTGTTTGATATCACAGATCAAAACGCCGGTACAATATATTAAAAAGGTCACGTATTCCGCGAAAGGTTCGCGATAAACAAAAGCCGTAAGTATACCTACCGGTACAGATGAAACTACTCAATAGCTCTGTCATTTTTAGCGTCAGAAATCTTATAATATTTGATTACGCAAGTAGTTGTAGTAGATTGTTGTTTCCGGTCAGTCCCAGTTATTGTCGCCGATTAATAATAGTTTAATCTCCTCAGAGACTTTCGAAGCGACTTAAACATTCCGATAGACGGTTGGTCTTTAACTCATATCCCTAAAAATCCACACTGCATCACCATGGTAAAATATCTTTAGACCTTTCGCATTGCGGGAATGATCTGGATGAAGTAGTGGAATCTGACTCTGCTTGGATTGAGGTAGCCAATGCCAACATATTTTGATTTTGTACAAAAAATCATACTTTAAATAAATATTTATATTTTGTTCTATATATGCCATACAATTTCTCAGAACACATATGAAACTCGATTACCTGTTAGTGACCATGTATATTGTTACTTCATCGTAGTGTTAAGCCGAACTAATCTTTAATGATCACTTCCGCCATCCAGATACCTGAATGTACCGTCGGTATTGTCTTATATTCCTATGACTCATGTTACTCATAGTAGGTAAAAGCAAAAATGAACGCATAAAAAAGCCAAATAGAGCTTAAGCTCTTTGGACAGCGAATGTTTTATTGCTTTTTTTTTAATTACCTTTGATCGTTAAAACAATACTATTAATCAATTAACATGAAATGATCATGAACTAACAGTAAGTTATTTGACACCAAGTGCAGTCGATGTTGAGATGAATGAACACTAATGACCAATCTTCACGTACGTCTTTCATATTATTCTTGGATGACAATAGAAAGTACCTGCTACCGTAAGATGACCAGAATATGAAGAGATTTGCATACTATATCGTTTGATTACTGTTTCTTTTGAGTAAATATAAAAACGAATCCATGGAATTGAACATCTGCAAATTGCATAATTACAACAAGAAGACTTACGAGTAGTAGTAAGCGCGCGAACACTGCTTCGCCGCTAAAAATATGAATAGTAATTGTGCCCTTACTGAAGCACAATAATGAAATGTTGTCAAAGGAAGAAGCTATACGTAACAAGAGCACAGATTTGTTATCTATAATGCCCTAAACGGTAAATAAGACCATTTACTAAAAATACGGAACGAGATTATTGTCTTTGTACCTACCTATTTTTCGATAAAATCAGTCGTTTTCGTTGTTGCTTAAGAAAATCAAAACTTAATGGTATTTGAATTTATTTTATATCTTCACTCAACAATCGTAGTATTAAACAATGTATGAAAACAAGTTGAGTTGTAAACAAAAATTTGAACCATATAAAACAAAAAAGCACTCTTAACATGAAGGAAAAGGTTCGAGTCAAATACGGAGGCAATATGACCATAACACATTTCCATTATCCATAACAGACCGTAAAAATTTGCTAGTAACAAAAAACATAAAATTATCTCAACCAACAGGCGTTGATCTCTGATCCAATGATTACTCTAAACGGGTCATTACAAAATGCAGCCATAAAACAGTAAGTTACTGACGAAACCATAAAAAGGAGTGTTTTGTTGCCGATAAAGATTATTTTAAATCACCATCACCATATTATGCCGCCGTTATTAAGATAGCGGTTATCAAATGAACGTTTGTTGAGACGAAATATTTACTTAAGATACAAGGGAAAAGTGTTCTGGAGATAAAAGGTGGGATTAGTACTAATTCACCCACATTCAGTAGTAGTTTACGACTGCTGTTGGAAGTTGTTATTGTTACAGGTCGTGTCGTGTCCGGAATGGTTATCTTAATGAGGCATAGGAGATTTATTGTGAAATTTAAAATGTTTAACAAAATAATTAAATTAAATCATACAAATGACTCTGGGTTTGTGTTAATATGAATTCTAAAATAATAAAATTTTGGAAAGACTCTATTTAAAAAAAAATAATTCTATAATTGTAACAGAAGAATTCCAAGAAATAAATCGTATTACTTGGCCTCGTGATGTTACCAATGGTTCTATATCTATAAAATACTTAAGTAAAATTTAAAACGGAATTAATCCATAATGTAATGAATGATATCGCGTTAATGTATAAAATGGAATGATTTTTCAAAGGTGAGTAAAATCTCCAACCCGAAGTACACTCGCAGCAAGAGGTTTTTGTTGCCCTTTACTTATTTTTTATTTGCATCATCAAAGAACAAGTATTGAAATCAATTTCACATTCTGCTACGAGTTTCCATATCAATATCGCTATAAAAATAAACGTCTCAATAATAAAGAAGCAAAAACATAAACCGGGCTTCCACGTAATAGCGACGACATACATATACTTATGTAATATGTACGTACATACATACATCATACGCTACACAGAATACTGGTTTCTTACTTTTTATGTTATAGTGTTTGTTTGTGAGGTGTTAGCATAGAATTATAATATTCATGACCCATACAGTCAATTGTACTTTTAGTACTAAATCTGAATTAGTGTCCCACGTAGTTGATGGTTCCCAGTTACAAAATAGACAAAGTAATACTTTATTTATAGTACTGTGTTTTATACAATCATATTACGTGTTAGTTTTTAAATTAGATATTTTTAAACTTTAAATTAAATCGATTTATATTCATCATCATCTCTCTCCTCTTCTGTCATTTCAGTCGGTACAGTAAATAAGTATTGTTCTTCCATAATCTTCTATCAGCCGGCATATCTGAGTTCAAAATCTTCCCAGATATATCTTCCCACATCTAACACAGTCCATCCAGACTTTCTTCGGTCTTCTTCTAAACTAGTAACCATCCACATTTACTCTCATCACATTATTCTTTATATGTATATAATTCATCAGTCTCTTCATTGTCGATGCTCTCTGCCCACCCCGCTAGAGACATGACGTGACGGTTATTTAATTTATTTGTAAATAATTAATATATTCACTTGAGTAAAGTACCATCGATAACGGCTGAGACGATACTGGACAGCTGTGCTCTCCGTGCTCTCTGCCTACCCAGCTAGGGACCTGGCGTGACAGTTATTTATTTATTTATTTATTAACATATTTATATAAAAATACATCTAACCGTTGCTATACACCAATATCAATTACATTAACGATTTTCAAGGTGAGTTGTACCTTCTCGAATACGTAAGTAGCGCTGTCGGAAAGGCTGCAGCTAAACGAATAGTAGAGCAAAGATTTAAAGTGGGCGGCTCAATATTCGCGAGTGTTGACGTTGCGTGGGTCGGCACTTAGCGGAGCTATCATCTCGGACAAGGTTCCAGTGTCGCCACAGTTGCTACCTCGACGGCACTCCAATCGAGTATTGACATCGCACTTGTGAAACTGTTATACTTGAATACAGACGACGCTAAGCCTCATTCAACGAATGCTCCGTGAATTTACAATCAATTTGTTGTAACAACCCTTCACATTTTCTTGTTTAATTAAAGGTTTTGTCTTTATAATTTGTGGTGGATTTTTCATATCATCGATATCGCGGCTTTGTGAAAGGCTTAGGACTTTTGAACGAGAAAATGAATAGGACCCTAACAGCCTGTATTATAAGACACTTACGAAGAAAAGTTCTTCGCTTCAATATAGATATCACAATGCGATTTTGTTCGTGTAAATATTAATGTTGTCAATTCAACTATTGGAACTTTATACCAAACTTCTAAATATAAAACTAATAAATGAAATTGATATATTTATTCTCTATTGTTTTATTTATACAAAGGTGTGACTTAATACCATTTTAATGTCGATTAAACAAATGTTATATAAATGTATTAACATTAACAAACAAAATGTTTTCTCGTAATATTTATTGTCTGGCAGTGTTCAAATATTGTCATTTAGAAGTTCGAAAAAGATTTATGATATTATATCGATATAAGCATGACAATAATACGACAACAACAACAACAAACCATCACGCAAGGTCCCTTACGGGGTAGACAGAAGGTATTTAATGTCAAATAAGTCTGTCCTTACAAACCTGACGTTCTTCGTCTAGGTAATAAAACAGCAATATTGAAATATTTATATTTGTATTGTTTATTAAATTTTTCTTTTCCATGTCGTAAGAAAAAGCATAACGACAAACAAACAATCGCTATATAACGTTATAATACTTATATAACTTTTGAAATCATTCATAATAACAATTACTTTATTTCTTTACATACACATACGTCGTAGACTGTTCACAGGCGGACATTTCGCGGAGCTGTTATCTGGGACAGGTGTCCAGTGTCGTCTCAGCCGTTATCGATGGTACTTTACTCAAGTATTGACACTGTAGCTGGGAGTCTGTTATTTTTCAAACTGATGTATACGTTTCTTTTATAAATTAAATGGTGTTGGATCTTTTTAAAATATCATAAATAACAAAGTGCTATTTCACTGGTTTCAATGAGGATATTCAATTTTTATTGTGGATTTTTCTGTATACATAATGATAAATATAACTTATTAGGTTGAAATATGAGTTTATATTGTTTTCCTTAAATCGTTGGTAAAAACTATGTTATTATATAATAATTTGGGATATAAATATAGTTTATATATAATAATGCAAACATAAAATAAGTTGTCTGCGAGCTCTACGTATAGACACTATCTGTCTAAAATGTTTCTGGTAATCAATAATATTAAAATTAAATCTAATAAACAACAGATAACCTTTAAACAACTATGTATACTCGTATATCAGTGATCCACTTGTGATAGTAAAAACTAATATGGCAATCCCACGCAGATTTAGAAACAGATAAAACTTCATTACATGAACCTGTAATCTTAAATGTCAGTGACTTAAATACGACAACGTGGCGACAATACGATTTTATCACGCGTAATCCTCGCAAGGATTAAAGTTCGTCTCAAAGCAAAACGATCATCTTAGTATTCGTAAACTCCTGAGTTATTTGATATAATCTCTTGAGTTATTGAAAGTTAAATAAGCGAGGCACGTGACCAGCACTACAGTGTTACCGTCAACAGGGTTTACAGCTCTACCAATATTGACTTGGTATTTGTATAGTCCACATCTTGTAACGTGACAGAATATGAATAAGTTAAAAAAAGTAAGTCGAGAAACCGTTACGTTTCATTTACTTGGGTTGTCACATTTCAAAGTGACGGACAATTTTTTGGTGGTAATTTGATTATGTAAAAACTTTGAGTCATTATAAGTGGTATCAGACAATAGACTCGCTTTTATAATCTATTAAGTAGAAAATTTAAGGCAATAATTATTCATAGGTATAATTCATATTGTCATATTATCAACACATCTATGTTATAAACCATTCAAAATTTACAACAAGTTCAATTAATAAAAAATTAAGAATAGTTGAAAATAAAATTTCAATCGGAGATGTAAAAGGAGCGGCAAAAAT
>DVPR01001611.1:0-10629 GCA_018239345.1 Oxynetra stangelandi | reverse complement strand
TTACACGTGTTCGCCGTGAAGCAAGCGAATTATTCACTCACTAGAGCGTAGATAACAGTTTACCGGTCAATAAAATCTTGGCAGTTACATATCGAAATGTCCGTATAACTTTCTCTTGTACAATGTTTCACCGAAGTGAAATTTAAATGTAAACAATTTTAATTTCAATAACGCTCAAGGTCCCAGGATCGAATGGGTCATGGGTGGCTTGAGTGCGAGAGACGGCGTTGTACTAATGACAGTGATAGCTAGCTACACTTGTCGCAATTAGTTCGCGGCGTCCGTAGACGTGTTTGTGATTGGAAAGCGAATCGACGTTGTGCCGTTGAAACGATTAATACGACTGATTAAATATAGGGTGGCTTTTTTTTACTCGTTTATTACTTTTTATTCGGTTACGTCATTTTTTTGTGCCAGTATTTTCTTTTTACTTTTTATCACTTTTACAATGTTGGCAATGCCTTGTGGCATTCTCTAACATTCAAGAGCTGCGATGATAAAAATTGTGGATGGCGTCATAAATGAAAAAAAACCTTAAGATATTGAAAAAAAAATTGTGGTTGATTACCAGGATACAGGAGAAGTGGATGCTATCAAAAATATATCTACTTATGATATTCATTACACTATTCATCATTTTACAATTGGACACGAGTCTCGTGTCATAATGTGAAGTTTTAAAGACTTAGTCTTCTATCACGATGCATAACTATAGGTCGGCACACCACATATCTTTTACTTCTTCTTAAAACGTTTCTAATCAATGTAGGTTGACAATCAGCTTAAGTACCTTAAAGAAGATTATGATGCACTGTAACATCCGCAGCGTTTCAATTATCTTCTGTATCAAAGTTAATTTTATAGTAATGCGTTAAATGTTAAACGAATTCTATATAATCATAAGTCGGTAACTTTTATTTATTTTTCCAGTTCAACTTCGTTGGCAAGCTGCTGGGCCCTAAGGGCAATTCCCTGAAACGACTGCAGGAGGACACCATGTGTAAAATGGCGGTGCTCGGGCGAGGGTCCATGAAAGATCGTCAGAAGGTAAATTATTGCTTCCATACTATTCACATTTTACCTCCCTTTGTTGTGATTATTAATTTTGCTTATTAAAATAAACATTTGTTCCGGAATTTTTTTCTGATAATATAATTTACATTATTTGGTAACAATTACATTGCTACGTTACATAAGCAGTGTTTTCCATTCTGCTTACCACACAGAAAGTGATATAGTAAACACGACTGTATAGCTACAAAAGCAGATAAATCTTTGATAATTGTGATAAAGTACTAAAAATATTTTGCCCTGAAAATAATTCAAGGATATTAGAATGGTATACAAGAATGTTATGAAATTAGTAAGAAATCGTTTACCTACCTGAAATAACCTTTAAACGAATATTATAGCCTTGTGTTAAGATTCTCCGATTTTTTTTACCGTATTTTGGTTACATAGGATTTGGTCATTACAGGAAGAGGAGCTTCGGGTATCTGGTGACCCCAAATTCGCGCACCTATCCGATGAGCTGCACGTGGAGATCAGCGCGTTCGCGACGCCGGCCGAAGCTCACGCCAGGATCGCGTATGCTCTCGCTGAGCTCAGGAGGTTCCTCGTGCCGGTGAGTTTAAACTAAAAATATTGATCTTCTACGCTGGGACGACTACGACAGGTACAGGATCTTTGAACGTAAAAATTCCTATTCCTCTCCTACTGCGAGATAGGGTAATTTTTGTTAAGTATTATGGATGGTTTGGGTTATTGTGTACATATATGTTAATACACCGTGCCCTAATCCTATTGAGGAGTTGTGAGTAAAAGGTGCAATAGTGAAATTGAATGCATAATAAACAAAAGATTAGTATAATTCATGACCCAGTGTAAGACTTTAATATACAAATGAGTTTTTTCAACAACCAAGTGCCTATTTCATTAGTGACAACTGAAATGAGAATTGTGTGTCCCCAAATTAATTAATAGATTTGTTTTTGTTTTTTTTTTAGATACGATTTAAATTGAAAATTTATAAGGTTTTCCAACAATGGAACCTCTGGTTTGTTATCATAATTTTTCCTCTATAAACCACAACTTCTATAGTACATGAACTAGGTACAAAATATTACGTATAGCAGTCTTCAAGTGAACAATACACTATGCTCACTCGACCGCGTCTGCAGTGAAAAGCCGGAGTTTTATTCAAAGAAATAGTTACATTTTCTCCGTGTCACTCGCAAAACACGTTGCTCTATATAAGACTGGCCTATAAATATATAGTTTAAAAATGTTGGTCTAAAATAAATCTTGAATGAGCTATCTACCTTTATATTGTAAAATATCTAGTTAAGTTTAAATTAATAGTACCTGGAATGCTAGAAAAAGGAAAAGGTCAGTAAAAAAGTTACAGAATACAAATCAAACAATCATTATTTATCAAATTAAGAACAAACGTAACAAAATTAAGCACTAAATAAGTGAACATCGCTGAAGGTTGAATCATACTCGAGAATCCCGTTAATAATTAATAATACCTAAGATGGTTCAGAGCTATTTAATTAAGCTCGCTGTTAATTAAGTTTGTTGACGCAAAGTTGTCAAGATCATAAGTTCAAAGCAGTTTCTCTGGCAATTCTATGAGTGACGTATAGATTTCACGATGGTTTCACCACCAACGAGTAAACGAAACACTTTTTTTTTGTCAAAACTGATATATCCCTTTCATTATATATTTAAAATTTACATATATATGTTTGTATTCATAAAATAAGATAAATTGATGTAGGGATGATTTTACGTTCTTTTCATAAAGAACTACAGTTTAAGTATATTAATAAATATGTCACAGTAGCACAAAAAGTCTCCTACGATTTTTCGCAGTAAATAAAAAAAATAATTGGTTAAAAATATATTAGGAACTTGTAAAAATACACAGCAAAACATATATAGTTACATATGAAGTTTACATAGGAGTATATAAACAGAAATATGTCCAACCTAACACGCAATTTACAGTGGTCACAACTTAAAAAAAAAATTATATGCTTGCGTTCTAATTACACAGTGTATTTCGAAACAGTAAGTGTATTAGTACGTTGTATAATTTTTTTTTTTTTTTTTTATTAAAATTGAAATTCTTATATTGTTATTTTTATCTCTTAGTAATTGACGCTTATTATACTTGAACCGTAATCCCGAGATATTCCTTTCACGTACTTGTCTGCAACGTTAGCCCTTAAGTTTTTATTTACTGAGCAAAAAAGTGAGGAATAAAATTTCAAAGTTTATCATAATATTTTTGATGTCACATCAAAAATTTCGAACGACTATCGAATATTAACGATGTTTGTCACTCGAGATTCGTGTCGCATACGGCACACGTGCTAATGAATCTTCAATCTTATGCGCCTAATAATAAAGTTCACCGAAAAGACTGTTTATACATTGTAACATATTAAGCTGTAAAATAATTCAACATGCGTGCTTCGCGAGTTTCACAACTCGATTTTACGATATTGCTCGTAAATATAAGTTAACATAATTTTCGAACAGGAAACTTGGTCGGAATTGTTTTCGCACCTTCGGTGATTATCGTTTGCGAATAAGGTATAATGTTGTGCGAAACTAAAGCCAAGGTGTTGTTACTAAAAGCTCACATAAGAACACCTTTGTGTATGATCCTATTCAAAGACTTTCAACTGAACGTCGTATTTCATTCGTGGTATTCCTTATAGGTAATCTCAGCTGGGACGGTCCCTACTTAGGACCCAGTGACTAAATCTTCATTGTGAATTATTGGTGACTTTTTTCTTAAAGCACCATAAACTATTTGTGGCTATTATATGATTGATGGTCGCCGTCTCAATGTTAGCATATTAATATAGTTGGGTTCCCCCAACACCCAACTTCTTCCGTCAAGAATCGGTTCATGTTCATTCTTTGTCATGATATCTTTGTTTCAGTTCTTCCATTATTTTATTGACTATTGATTTTTACATATTTGAATGCCTATATAAGAATACTTGTAATCTCTAATGTCACTTATATATCAATGCGTATCTCTTATTGAAGTAAGACATTGGGTGGATATGATGCGCGAACAAATTTAATAGAATTCGCTGAGAAATTAATAGCAAAAATTTGAATATGTTCCGTTGTCAATTACTTCGTACAGTAATTGCGATAAAGAGCAAAATCGATAAATGGCATACTAACAAGAATAAAATCGGCATACATTTTTTGAAAAAAATGGTTGCCACTGTTTTCTAATATGCTGCAGAGACTTTAAAAAATGAGTTTTGGGAAGGATGATTTCGTCTCTTTAATTTTTTTATTTGTATGCTCATAAAGTATAATATACTAATCAACTAATTTCAATGAATGACGACGAAGCACTTCAGGTTTGTAAGGAAAGAGATGTTTGGCACTCGGTGCTCCCTGCTTAACCCGCTAGGAACCTGGCGTGACGGTTATTGATTTATTTATTATAACTAATATCAACAAACATTGGCGGGATCGCGATATAATAGTGAAATTTGATTTAATTTGTTAGACATAGGAATATACAAAACGTATTATTATAACGTATATTTTAACGTACTCGTATAAATAAAGAGAACCAAATGAAAGATTAAAATACGCGGAAATTGCATAAATAATTATTAAATACGATAATTTAATTTATGATCTATGTTAAAGTACACTAAGCATTTAAATATTTAGGTATAAAATGTTATTGCAGAGTCATTAAAACCTACATAAAAGAAGATTTCACTTGAAAACATAGCACATATCTTCTTCTATTAACATCCACTTTGGTGACCACTTTAGCTCCAGTGGTCTCCAACTCATTTTATTACTACTTACTGAAACGTCAACTGACAGTGTCATCCGATGGTATTGTTTCGAACAATCACAATACGCAATCAACGGAACGTTAATGAAATCCCACAAAGAAAAGTATATAATATATGTATTACTCGTTCAATTTGAACAATTGAATTATATCTGAAACAATGTCAAATTCGCTGTGCGTCTCCGGCTCACAATTAAAAACGCTTGAATTATTTACAACTCCAATTTGTTGTTCGTTTCCAATTATTAACCGTGCTATTTTGTATCGTACGGGATCTTTGTTAATATTTTCACAACGGATTATTACCTATATTGATACGAGTGATTGATTTTTAAACGATAAATTCGCGTGTATCTTTGCCTCTATCGTGGACATATTTAGGTTATGTTATGTACGGCGGCCATTTTGATTTTTCTTTTCTCAATTGATACTTCATTACCTTTTGTCCGTTTAGAGCACATTTTGAATATTGGTTAAAACGGAATTTTTTTGCAAATAAATACACAAAATGTGTTCTAATACTCTTTAATATTAATACTATTATATTATTAAACTTTGAGTGAAATCTAGAAACCAAAGTGGTCTTAGCTAAGGTGTAGCTAAGTTGTCATCTCTCCATATTGTGTTTTAATTATAGCTGAATAAAAATGTTTTGTCCAGGACTACAATGATGACATCAGACAAGAGCAGATGTTAGAGATGCAGATATTGTCATCGCAGAATGATCAACGGCGGCTGACGCCTCCAGAGTCTTCTAGAAGTGGCAGCGAAGAAGCTCTGCCTCTCCGTGATAATGCTCATAAGCAGAGGGTATGTATATCTATATTACAAATTATCTCAAATTATTTTACACGACATTGACATTTACTGACATTAACAGAGGTAATTAGTGTGGTTAATATTGAGTATTGATAAAATATCAGTTGGTTTATATCCATCATACATACATTCCTAAGAAATTCGATTGTCGATTCCAGTATACATGTGGGCGAATAAATCATTTTAATAACAATTTCTTCATGATAAAAGTATGTAGGTGTATGCCTCGGCCAATCCGGATACCTGTTTTACCATAACACTTTTATAGACAAAGGCATTCATAATAATCAGATTTTAAAAATTCAGCGTGGCTTTATTAACCGTATGGGATGCAATATGTCACTATCTCACTGGCATTACGGCCTTCTACTAAATCATGCTATTACTTATCTACAAAACTTCACACATTCAATTCTCGGAAAGTATTTGTAGTTTTGTCTACATATGCTTGAAATTCCCGGTGTGTGTACATTCTGTAACAATAAATTGTCTATTTCTCTCAATTGATCGCCTATCAGATACTTTTTACACTTTCAAATATTTGGTAGATTTAAGAAGGTCAATTACCTACGAAATTTTGAAAACAAAATATTTTTTGCGTACGAATAAATTATTTTATTGCCGCGCTGTTGAATCTGTTCGAGCCAAAAATTTAAATTTTCATTACCAAAACAATTTTTTTCTCGAAGTTTAGACAAACACTGTTTATTTCTTTCTAATAATTTTCGTATTTCTTAAAATATATAAGTAATAAAAAGGGCATAAAAATATTTGGCAGTCCTATGATTATTCGACCTGTTTAGGCGTTCGTGGCCTTTATCCAAAGCTCGTAGTCATTACCATAAAGCTCGTAGTATTGACCGATGCCCACGTAGCATTGACATAAGTTATCGTAGCACTTCTCAAATATCACGTAGCACTACTCATGGCCCATGTAGCAATAACATAAGCTGGCGTAGCACTAAACGAAGTGCTCGTAGCTTTGAGCAATACTTGTAAATCTATCCAAAGCACATTGAATCACTAGCAAACAACAAATGAACTGTGAAGTTATTAAACACCAGACCAAAAATGACGTTTTGATTGTCCTGAACATCATCTACTTTTAACCTCATATAAGACTAAAACTTTTACCAAACATCCATATTAATAATCTAAGTTTAAAAATGGAGTTGTGATAATGCCTAAAGGTTTTGTTCATACAAAAGCTTAACGAATTATTCTTCAAGCACACTGCTCGAAGAGATAGACATGACATGCCCATGTCAGTGTGATAGTGAGAATAGATTGAAGATTTATATTAAATACAAATCCGGCTTCTCTATTCGAAAGGGTTGAACCCAGATGTGAGAGATAAAGCTCCTTTAACGTCAGAAACTGTTGCATTGAAGATAATAACCTCACTGTATCCTTTGTGGGGGAGCTTTCACAGAAAACGCCTTTTAAATATGTATAAGCAGAACATGGTTCAGATGATAGAGAAGGATCTATTATGCAATATGGTTTTAAACTGACACGTATATTTACGGGTTTTGTTCTTTTTGTATTAGACGGACACTATAAAATAAAATTCTCATCCTATGCCCTGTAGGGGTAAGCCTATTTTTGCTTGTATAAAAATATAAATAGAGATGAATTGTTGTATGAACATTATTTGTGAACCGTCACACGAATAACACCTTAAAATGAAAATCACTCCGAATTGCTGCAGAACATTTCACGGAAAATGCATATGATTGAATAAAAATAAAAAAAACAAAATGAGTGACAAGAAAAATCCACGTGAGAAAGTATCTCTTGTGTAATAGGTAATGATTTCCTAGGACTCCTATATAAAAGATATAGTGCCTTTGACGACAGAAATTGAGTCGCAGGGAAGATAAAGATATAGTCTTACAGTGAGATCGTTGGTGCGGGCTATTAGGAATGACTGCGTCTTTATACACATACAGAGATGTATTTTATATACACAGATATATTGTTAACATGAAAACACAGATAGAAAACAAATATACTGGTCTTTTGGTGCAGTGGCTTGTGAATGTGACTGCTGCACTGGGGGTCGTGGTTTCGATTCTCATTCTAGACAAATATTTGTGAGATGAGCACATGCATTGGCTGTGTGTGTCTGCATAAACAATATCTATATAAGTATTAATGTACGTAGTTTCTCAGCCGTCCGATTACTATAACACAGGCACTTAGGTGCCAACTTTAGGATTAGATGGCCGTGTCTAGAATTGTCCAATAGATAAATAAAAAGTCAGACAATGTCCAAGATTTGGAGATACGTAACAACAACAAACCATCATGGCAGGCAGAAATCACCGAGTGCCAATTGTTCCCGTTTTCATTAAATTACTGAATAGAATTTAAAAAAAAATTAATAGACACAAAAAAGATATGAGTATTTTTTTAAATAATAATTTTTTTCTGGTTCGAAGAATGCAATAATATAATCAACGTTATCAACTACATATGATGGGACAAATATGGGCGTAACCCAACACCCACTTTGATCATGATAGGTCTATTGTTACTGACAGGCGTTTAGTGGAAAGCTTAAAAAGGGTATTGGATATCAAAGACTTGAATCATAAAAAGAATTTATAATAAGTGGCTTCTCATACGAAGCCGTTGGCACTTGTCTCTATTTGCTGGAAACTGTGCGTGCACATTTAACATTGGTACTCGTATTTTGATAACAATAATTCGATATAAAGGCTTTATGAATTTTTCCATTACTTGATTGTTTTATATTAATCTATTTATTTCATTCATTTAACCTGGCAACGGCCAAACATACAGACGACGCTATCCCTTAATGACGTGTCGCTAGGATGATGAACAAGCAACTTCGGCGGCGTCAGCCTAGCAATTAGCGGCATGTTTCGCTGCCAATAACCCTAACACGTGAAGGACAGAACGACGTATCTGCGACCAATATTAAGTGGGAAATGGAACTCACATAGAAAATGTTAAACACCAGTATACGCTGTTCATTAAACAGCTTATAGGTTCAAGGAATAAAGTAAATTGACATTTGAAGGATCTGCTCTTGAGCAGCGGGGGTAAACTGTGCTCTATCAATTGGCCAATTTAAAAATATCCCGTGTCCACTGTTGGGACAGGAATAGATAGCTGCAAATATATAATTGAAACCTATTTAGAAGGCTTATTAAAAACTATGGAGATTTTAATGAGTACCTATGAGATTTAAATTTCTCCGTGTGTATTTACCGCAAATTCCAACAAATAACTTCATAAGCTCGTTCGACTAGCACCTGCTGCCTGTTTGTTAATAGTTTGTAAACAGTGAGGTAAAGTTTACGATCCATTCGATATTCCGCCTGATTAGAGTCCAAAATAGTTTTGACTCCGCGAACTATTTGAGTTTACTTGTAAAGGGTTGTATTTTGTTAAGTTTATCCACATCTATCAGTACTTCATATACTGTAAGTATTTGTTTGCTAAATTTAATATCGAAACGAACAGCATTTTAACGCTGTCTGTATTTTGAGATGCAATATTACATGTTAGAGAATGCCAATAGGCATTAAGTCCGCGCTTTGCAACCTAGCTTTAGGTTATCAATAAATAAATAGAATTCTTACTGTTGTGAAAATACGAGACTTAAGTTCTCATAAGGCAAAGGACAACGTGGAATAGAGAAATTCAACTTCTTATTAAGAAAGCAATTCAACGTAATAACATGACAGATTTTTATAAAAGTTAAAACATGTAAATGTTGTTTTCTTGAACTTAAATTATTCGTGTTCTCCAAGCCTTCGAATTTCAACATAAATTTATATAAAATCCTGTTCATAACCTCTGCTTTGTTATCATTTATAGTTTGCAAACAATCGAAGCAAAAGTTCCACGTATTCGATTAAAACTCGGAATCGTTTTCACTCGGCAAACTATGTTAATTTAATTGTACAAAGTGGTATTGCTGAAGGATAATTCAAAGTGCTCCTTAAATATGAATATACAGAAACACATTCATATGCATGATTACAGGCAGTGAAGGTGAAGTTTAGTGCCTTAGACTCTCTGCCACACACCTATAAAACTGAAAAGTGAAAACACACAGAAGGTGATACACGCTTGAAAATATAAACTCCAATGTACGTATGGGACGCAGATCAATTTCAATATAAATAAACCAATCCCTGGCACGTACCACTTGAATGGCGCAAATTGGCGGGCGTTTCTTTACACGAGTATCATTTGCGCGACTTGTTATTTAGAAGCGGAGCACTGTATACAAAGGCGACATGTTTAGTACTGAATTTTGTTACATACACATTTCAAATAGATTTCGAAAAAGAGATTTTATGCAATATTCATTTTAACCTATACCTTAGGGAGACAGACGCTAAAGCTCCCGATCTCATAAAGCTCCAATTTTGATTTAATTTTATCCGAAAATCGTATTGAAGCCCTAATTTAGTATTCGTTTGCTTCGTTACAAACATCTGAATAATTCCGCTTTGTGTTGAAAATAAATGTGAATTTTTTAATTTAGAATAAATTGTTCATCTACACAATACACTAATGAACGAACAGGTTCAGATATTTATGATTCAGTTAGTCAGTTCAGTGAGATGAACATCGAATGCACAGCTTCGTCCCACTCGTGGGCAAGAGTCGGCCCACAACTGCAGGGCATAATATTTCCTTTTTACTATTATACATTAGGATTTTTAGAATTAGAAACCTGATTACATCTTAGTGTGGTTGAGTGGATAATTGCCGACTGCTGAGCCCGAATTGGAGGTTCAATTCTCACTCAGAGCAAATGTTCGTGTGATAAACACGCGTATTTCTTGTGCCTATTCATCGATTAATATATAAGTATCAACAAAGTAATTATGAATGTAAAGTACAGGGTGGGCCTCGGAGTTTTGCGAATTTGAAATCGCCATAGCGCTGGAACGGGGGAGGGGAGAGGAGCG
>DVPR01001610.1:0-10630 GCA_018239345.1 Oxynetra stangelandi | reverse complement strand
GAGGCTCTTGACTCCCCCATCTTCTAGAGCCCGACCTATTTGGTCGAGATAGGAGAGCCTTGGCCTCCCTCGACACCATCAACACTCGCGTTGTATATCCTCTTCATAATTCTTTCATCATCCATTCTCTCTAGATGCCCGAACCATTGAAGCATCCCCTTTTTCATCTCATTTATAACTTTGTTATATTTATAATGTTCTAGTTAAAAAATAAACGTATGTATGTCATCTGCGATAACATGAATAATTTTTAACTTGCAGACTAATGGTAGGTACCCTATACTTAATTAGAGTTGTTAAATATTTTTTTTGTCAAGACAACATTTCAAATCAATTTAATAGTGTTGACTGTTGATATCCTATAAGTTTGCGTTTATGATACAGGTATTGTAAGACTTTAACTCGATTTTTTCTTGCAAATTCTGGGCTCAGCAATAACTGCGCTGCCAAGCCTTGCTGTGACGTCGTTTGATTAATTGACGTTTCCTCCCGGCTGATAGATTACATTATTATCTTGCTTGTGACTCGGCCGATAACCGAATTTTGTATATCAGTTCGATTTACTTATTGTATATAAAGTAGTTGGAGGACTGCGTACGTATGTACATGCATAAGTACGCAAGAACAAATTTTTATCCCACAAAACCTACTGAGTATTCCATCGGAGCTTTTGCGACATGCTTGATTAATTACCGTCCCCCTTTTTCTGATTGATTACATCGTGACCTTGTTTATATCTTGACAAATGTTCGGATTTTGTATCGGAGTTGGAGATTTTATCTAAGACATAGTCGCAAAACATTTTAATTTATGATATTAATATGTTAGTATTTAGAATCACTAAATTGGGTAAAACCTATAATATAGTAAAGTGACAGCTGTCAAAAAAAAAACTTTTTTCTCTTTTCATATCTATGTATAGCTCGACTCTACCTACATCTGAGTTGCCATCAAAAGTATTAAATTATAAACGAAAAACTTTGTGACTTTTACTTAATCGTTTCCTTGATCCCGTAGAGCTCGTTTTCCTTTACCATATTTTCACAGCCACCGTACTAAAGCTGGCAGTCACGGTAACGCAGTAAAACTGGTATCTGCCCTGTTTTACGCGCCATTGCACGTAACATGCTTACGTCACGAATATCGGCATAATATGTTAATATAAAACAAAATGCATTCCCTGTGTATTATTATATTTCTCCGCAGGAATTTCCTCTTCACTTACATAATGCTTTTAGAGCGATACCATCTATAATTATATAAAAATAACATAATAAGGAATTTGTTAAATTACCATCGGTCCGATCGGTCGCGCAGAGAAAGCTGGGTTCACCTTTCGCAGATATATGTATAAATTAAGCATTTATTTTACTCTCCCGGGTTCAAAAGCTTACGTGACAATTCACATAACCCTCTTTATAGGATCCTTGTCGTATGAGCTTTTATCTACATATTAAAAAAATCACACTAATCCAAGTTCCATTTTAGTCGCTAATATACACAAACGTTTGCTTGAAATAGAAGTACCTACACAATACGATTATTGGTTTAATAATTTAGTGTTTTATTTGACAATCAAATATAAAGAATGTTTAGAACATACATATAATGTTCAGTCCAAGGTCATTTATTAGGTAATATTTATCATTCCACAATTATGTTTAACACAAAATATTCATTGTCGCCGAAACGAAAATATTTTTCATGAAATATATTCATTGCGTTCAACGGTCTGTGCCGCTCTGCTGAGCGCTTTGTTGGGAAAATGAACGGACGGCGACAGCTGACAAGCGTAAAACCGCGTAAATGCGTTTTTATTAAAATATCGACATTAGAATTAATCCACGATGAAGATAACTCAGTTTAACGGCACGAGTCTTCTCCGCGAATGTAATTCATATAGCAACATGATTGAATATTTTCGGATGTTTCCCGTAAAGATCCAAATGTTCAAAGTAGATTTTGTGATGAGGTTTCCAATATTGTCTTAATTTAATATGGGAGGAAAAATGACTGAGTCATTAAGAGTAATTCTTGTCGTTTTTAATAATTATTTAGCTTTTGTTTTGATCTACCATCATCTATGTATGCTGTGATGTTACATCTCCGAACATTATGCGAAACCTTAAATGCTTAAAGTTTCGTTTTGTGGTTAAATTTAAGAAAGGGGTCATAAAAAACAAAACAGTCATGGCGAGCAATGCTGTGCTGTATTTGGTGATGATCGAGTTGGGTGGGGGTCTTGTGAGAAGCCGTGGAAGCGTAGGTGATTTATGTGTACTCAAGGAATAGACAAGAGCAAAAAATCAGACGCCGATGCTTGAAACCGCGTAGTGCAAACAGAACATGTTCGGAATATGACAGTACAGGAAAACGAGATAGATATAGGGAGAATGTTCTAACAGTTCTTAAGCGTAGCGAAGCCGCAATAATTTTATTTTAATATATAATTAATGATATAACTGTTCTATTCATTAACTGTAAATTGATATCTAGGCTTACAAATTAATATATAATATCTAAATGCAAAGCATCTCCATCTCCACACGCGGGCATCTAATAAGAAACTAGGTAGAGTCTCTGATATGGTATATGAACTACACTTGATAAACCACACACTAGACATAAAGCATAACTTAAATAGATATAAATTCATATCTAAATATACAATAGATTTTATAGTATAATAAAAATATCACACATATTTATCAAATTACTTACTTCGATATTTCCATATTATAAAGTAAAAAAACATTTGTATTCAATATAACAAGTTTTGTTCCACGATTAAGAGAGCAGTGTGGTAGTATTTAAAATGAAATATATATTTGTAGAGTAAACGCGAAGAAGATGGTTAAAGGGTCGTCACAAACAGCATGGTCAAGTGTAAAAGCTATCTTTTGTTCCGAGTTAAAATATATTATTACGGTTTCTTTTGCAACCATTTTTTTTCCGGCCGCGCTTTAATGGTCTAAACGTATTTAACCTTTCATCTCCAACGTCGTTAGTGTATTACAAGTTACTCATTTTCGTTAAAATATTTTTTACACAATCGATCAATTCTTATGCAGATTTAATCAATGTTTTTTACCACTTATTGAAACCGTATTTAGGACGCCAGCGTTTTTTTTTGAGAATTTAAATATTATTATTTATTAAATTTTATTCAAAATTATAATATATTGCACTTCTATTCCTCATTAAGTACTACATTTTAACATTGTATTTTAATTGGTAGGCTGTTTGCCAAAATTGAATATAAGTATAGATTACAGAGAAGTTTGTTTATAGTATTACAATAAACAAAGAATGTAATAATATAAAACATCGAAAAATTTTATTAATACAACAAATTCTTAAGCACTAGTGGTTTTATAGATATATATTCTATACTGAATTTCGCAGAAAGTTACTGTTATTTTTCTGTCCCTTCAGGAATTCTAGTCGCTGCTTATTTGTTATTCCCTTGTTCAAGGTTGTTTGTCACTATATGTACCAAATCCAAGCTTTAGTATCTCAATATATAAAAAACAAAGATAACTGTTAAAATTTCTGTATGTAAAAGATAAAGAGCTTTATAGCCTTAATTAGTTTAAAATTATGCCCTAAATAAGTCTCAGCAATAACTGCGTTATTTTAATTGAAAGCAACCGTCAACGGAAAGATATAAATATAATAGACGGACGTTGGAGGCGGCGCTTTGTAAGTTTCATTCTCAATCTCATTGAAACTAAATAAATAAGTGCCAATAAAATATATGGAACTTGTTTTTTAAAACACATGGAACTATTTTTAATATAGGTTTTGTCTCTTCCATCATAAAATTAGCTTTATTGGTACAGCTTTATTTAGTACATCCGAGTACATGGGATATCTTATCGCATTTCATCTTGTTTTATCCTAAAGATTTATTAATAAAGTATTTTTAATACACTAAGACTGAGAGATTTTTATCCGTCGGCTATTTTAGGTAGATTGAGAGACGTACCTATTTCCGGTCTTAACTTAGTGCAATCTAATAAGCCAATGAATGACCTGGTTAAAAATTTAGTTTTACACTATTTAACCATTATTTCATACTGGTTTATAAAAAACTAATAACAAAAATGTAACATCATTTTTTTTACCAAACGTTTTGACATTCGTATGCGCCTAAAGATTAAATATGCATAACTAATATTTTGTTTCAAATTCAAACAGATATGGGTTGGGTTTGGGTTGGTAAAAATACATCATTTTAATTTGAGATTAAATTGCACTAACGGCCAATAACTAGAGAAAAAAGGAGCTTAGATGTGTTTTTTACTCAAAAAATTAAAACGTGCTCATTCCAAAATCATTATCTAGGGTAGCCTGGTACTTTCTATTATTTCATCTTAAATATCAGGCGACCTATGCCGTTAAGTACTTGTATCAAATAAGCTTAAATATTTTTTAATAAGTATAATTACATTATAGCTTAAACTGGGAAAGCAAATTAGAAACCGAAAAACAGCATTTGTTTATGTAATAACTTTAAAAGTTATTGCTGGTATTCCAAGAAGTATGTTGGCAATGTAATCAAGGTTTATATTCAGAAGACAAGAACGAATGTTATAATACCATAGCTAGACTCTTTAAGGGCGCGAATCCTCAGAGGACGAGTGTGCCAGAGACGACATAACCGAGCCCAAAAGTGACAAATGTTATCCTAGGAAAGTGTATCTAAGTGCTGTGCATTAGGGTATATTTTTATTGGGAATGCTCATTCGGTATACAATTGAAATACTGCTCATATTTACATATGTAAGTGGAGCCTTTTGTTTTCGTTAACCAATGATTGTTTGTTCTTCTTTTTATACATTTGTTCAATTTAAAACACGTTAAACATAATACAGAAATACTCATTTCGTAGTATACTATAATCACAATGTCTGACAAGCTCACGTCGTCGTTCAAGTATGCTACTGGGTCATACATTTTCAATTTTCTTGGCTACTTCTGTAGAAACTCCTTTTATATTTCAGCAACCGCGAGAGTCCGAAACCTTCAGAGCTTTAAAAATATTTATCATTCGACGTATCAATTGATTAATTCAATGGTATATAGACACAGTTGATGATTAATTCATTTATTAATTGCTTGTACAACTAAGCGTTGCTTTACTGATTAAAATTTATTTATTTTCTCTTTTGGTATGTAACATAATACCTATATCTTTATATAAACTTCAGATATTTTCTCGAATGTGAGGTCGATAATACGGTACCAACGTCCAAGTGATTCGGGTTACATTCTATTGATAAGTATTCTTTTAAAATTAAGCCTTAAGACTTTATTTGTTATGATGCTAACGAATTTATTACGTGATGGGTATACCATGGCAGCCTACCGCGCAAGCTCCGTGTACAATCCCGGACTGGATGGAAATTAGTTTATTGTGGAATTGTATGTTGGGGAATTCGTTTCGGCGAGTAAGTTTATGATAACCATGATACAAGGAATCATAAATATAAAAAAATAACAATTCGACAATCATGATTACGTAATATTGTTTTTTTGGGAAGCGAACTTGATAAATTCCTAATGATAAAATGAATAAAGTACTACTGTAGTATTTACAAAACGAATGGACAAATTGTTACAAGTTAATTTCTATATATTTTTTTATTTTATTTTGTTGATAACTCTATTGTCCTAAATGTTACAATAAAAGTTTGCAAGATAGCTAAATAAAGTCCCGTGTCTATGCCAATCCGTTCCGCGCAGAGCTAATATTTTATTCTCGCCTGAACACCTATCCGAATAAAAAACTTAGATATCAGTTTTGGGTTGCTCGTATTATTCTACTTTATATATTTATGCTTTTCACGATTTACCGTGAATCGTTGTATGAAGCTATACGTGTAAAACTTTTATTATGTCTGTTTTATTACATCAAAATGTTGCGGTAATATTGCGTTTGAGAAAGTTGTTTATAGTTCTTATTGGCGAATCTCGAGTTCTTAGTAACAATATAACAGAACTTGTAGTGCGTGTGTGTGATAAGGGAGTGGGTGTGATAAAGAAATCTGAATAAAAATCCTCTTATGATTATATCTTATAATCGTATATAAAAATATATAATATTAATATATTATTATATAATCACTAATACTTGTATAATCCTCTTACTATCCTTCTGTACGCGTGAGCGGGTGCTTTCATAAAATTCTCATTTAGTGGATTGAAATTGTGAGCTAAACGAACTCATGTTAAAAATTAAATCGTATATTGTGAATTTAATAATTAGATTTATTATATATACAAATGGAGTGTATAGATAACGTATGATGTCATAATAATTCATAGATATGAGTGTAATTGGCACGTTGTTAGAGCAGTGGTTAGTTTACCTGACTGCTGCACCGGAGATCGTGGGTTTGTTTCCCACTCAGGACAAATGTTTGTGTGATTAGCAGAAATTTTTTTTCTGTCAAATAATATCTATGTAAGTATATATTGATATGTACATGTAGTTTATCAGCGGTCTGGTTACCTAAGGTGGGTACTGCTTAAGTGCCTACTTGGAGATCCGATGCTCAGTTGTCGCGATGTACGGCAATATTATTATTCTTATATATATACATATGTGTACGACTTATTTTAGTAAAAATTGCTACTATTTACATCTTCATAGTTATTTGGTGCCTGTTTATTCTGAACTTTTCGTATTCACCTCCTTTCTACTCAGTCAATCTGTAATATCGATGTATTTGGTATATTTCCACTAGATGGTGAATGTTCGTATGTATTTGTGTCTATTTTACGTTATGCTTTATGTCTATCGTATAGCTAGGCATATCTTCACTCTTTAGATTTTTATGCCCTTGTGTCTTCCTTATTTCAGTTACGTGCGAGGTTGCTACAAATGTAATAAATCATACCGATTTTTTGCGGCAAGGACTGTTTTAGATTAATGTTTGTATTAGTTCTGCCACTCATGTAAACGTTTTATATGTATACTAGCTGACGCGGCGAACTTTGTTTCGCCGAAGTTTAATGTTTTATAAGGATGATAAATAATTAAATAAAATAAAAACAAATATTTTATTGATTCTTCATTGGCCATATATTTTGATGCATGGGTTTTTGCACTTTCCTACTTGCATTACAGTTTTGTGAGGAAAAAATCGACCTTCTTTTTCCTGGCATTGTTAATGATAATATTGGCAAAATAAGCTAATATAAACTCGAAACATACACAACTGCTCGACTTCAAAATTTCTGATTGTCAAATTTTCAATCATACTTAACCAAAGCAACATTGCGTTTAACTGTCATTTGCGTTTTGTTATTCCATGTCATCTGATTTTTGTTATACCATATTCTGCTAATGAACGGCTAGACCGATGTTTTGAATGATACATTTTTCGTTTTTCTGTCTTATGCGTTTTGTATTTCTTGGCTTATTTATTTTTTATTTTATTTATTTATTTATTTACATATATGTTTCGCATCACATAAAAATACTTATATGGAATCAGATCATAATAAAATATAAGATTAAAGTAACTTCACACTATTAACACAGATATCGAGTCTAATCTTAACACTGTTCACCTAATAATTTGGATCTGCTAACATAACGTAGCTGCCTAAAGACGGTGAATAATTTAATAACTTAATAGAAAAAGTATCGCTGTGTCTATACATTTGTGTCACATAAACTTTGAAAGAGCGAACGTGCGACCAGTTCAACATTACTGAAAGTATACGCTGAGGAGATTTTTTATGTCAAACAAATATGCGAGCGGATCGAATAGAATTTGCACAGCAATCTGCGTAATGAAATCCACTATCAAACACGTCTTTACAAAAAAGATCTCACAGCATACAGATTACGGGTTTATTGTGTGCGGTCGACTGAAAACCACCTATGATCTAGAATCTGATGGTGACCTATTTTTATGGGGAGCGACAAGTATACACACGATTATTACTTTTTACCGCTAGGCTATGTATACCCGAGCTACCAGTATTTGTTTTGGCTGAGCTGAGTTTATTGCTTTTTATTGCCATAGCTGCAAGCCGGTCTATAGCGTGATCTAATACCTTTTTAATCTCGTTATAGGCTGCTTGCAGTTTTCTTGGTGGAAAGTATTACGATGCATTGCTTAGACTATCCTGGTATGAAGTATTAAATTCATTATACGTTTAATTATTTTATATTCATTGTTGGTTAGATCATTTTTTATAAGTTGGTACCTATATGTATAATTATTGGATCAGCCAATAAATTCACAGCTTAGTACTTTAATATGCTTGTAGTTAAGGAACAATTGGTATCCATTCTATCCCAGAACGGATACTGAAGCGTCGCTAGTTGTCCTAGTTGCCTTTATTATATGAGTACATGTCGAACGGTAACCGCGCCTCAGACTCGTTCAAACTAAATGAAATAGTGATAATAACAATTTCTTCATAATATATAATATTCATGTTTTTTTTTACTTTACCATTGAAACACACTTTATCTTTAATTGGAACCGATTACAGCTAAATCGACGCTCAATTTAAAAGTGATTACTTTGAAGAGCTGGTGCAAAAAAAAACATAATTTATTTCCTAAAACGGCTTCTGTTCGAATATACGTTTAATGGACGGGAAACCATTGAAATGAGCAGCGGTAAAAGCGAGACAACCGTATAAAGTCGGCAGCAGATTGATCGCGTTGTGGCGTTCGGAAACTTTTCGACGGAATATACATGGGGTCAAAATAAATCAAGACGTCGATTGGTTCGATTGGACTGTTTTATTTATAGCTCAATAAGGTTTTCTGACGTAACGCTGAGTCAATATCGCGTTATGATATAAAAGCGACCTGTTGGCTATTGTAGGCATGTATGTATGTATTATTCATAGGCGCGCACGCGTGCCTGCTTTCCTATTGTTAATAGGATGAGATAAGAGTGGTACGGAATTGAGTTACTTTCGCATAGTCTCGCAACCGCAACGTTGGAATGATACGTGACGTCAATATATAATTTGCGCTAAATCAATTAAGAATTGTGATAATACTCGTACTTCACCTTATAGTTCTAACACATTCTTAGTGAGTGACTGCGTTGATTTAATAATCCAGCTCTTACATAATTTTTGGTTTTTATATATATTTGTGTATGCTTATGCAATGTATATTAAGAAATGCGTATCATAAGGATAGTAAGCTGGGTCTAAATATTATATACATAAAAATTACAATGGTAAAAAAATTGTTGTCAAATAATAAATTCAAATTTCTTGAAATATGCATATCCGATGAAATTAATTATGAGTATTTCGGGTGTTTGCCACAGAAATCCCATTTGTATTTATATTAGTAGTTAATAGGGAACATAAAATGAAAATTCTAGGATAGTCTAGAATAATATCTATAAACCGTATTTGGTCTTAAAACTGGCAACAGGGGCTGAGCTATCTACCATCTCGTCGTGGCCTAAGGACCAGATTGAACACTTAAGTGGAAAATTCATTGTACGTCTTTCGAGCCAGGTATTTTACGTTCTCACTTTATTGGCGAGAATCAGTGGGAACTCCAATTCACTGTGAATTGGACAAGATAAGACGAGGTCAAACGGTAATACCTCCCATTATTTGATATGGGTCTGACAGTGTCTGAAGTTTTAGTTTCTTGGTAAAGTTGGGCGGATTACGTTTGAATGTAAATAGTACACAAGAATATATCGTATGTGGTGAGAATGGAAGTGATGGCGGATGATGTGAATGTGATCTGTGTGATTTCTTATACTTTTCGCGTTCAATGTAACTTAACCTACTTTTAAGAACATTAATAAGGAATTGAATGTGATTTGTTTATTCTGCGAAATATAGTCATAAACAAAATAAGCTATTTCGGGTTTATTTAAATTACTTATGGATGTTATCTAAATAAGAGTGTTTTTTCAACTTCTATTCTTAATAATAATAAATATTTTAAGACATCTCTACACACGGTATCTACTCTAGTCCCAAAGTAGACCTATACGGGTTTCCAAACCAGATGACTGATGAAATTTATAGGTATAAAGTGAAAATTATATTAGAATTTTTCGTTGAATTGATGATTAATTTAAATTTGTTTTTCATAAATAATAATTAATGGTTAATGTACGTTTAGACATATCGTAAGTCCACTATTCAATGTAGATTCACAGCAGCGAACCGGAAGCCAAATAACATGAGTTGGCGCCGACTCCAAGGAACATGCTTAACTGCTTCAAACATTCTGTACGATTTGGACAATTTATAACTCAAGGTTTGCTTAGAAATTTGGCTAGTAGAAATCAGATTGTATTTATATCGGTTATATACTATTCCGTTTTAGCATAATTATGTCGTTATAGTATGCGTAATGTAGTATGCGTTATCGTATATAAATTGTTGATAAAGCAAAAATAACCAATTGCCTCCATACTATGTGACGTTGTTAAAGTTAAAATAAATGAATAAATAACCGTCACGCCAGGTCCCTAGCGGGGTAGGCAGAGAGCACGGAGTGCCCAACATCTCTGTCCTCGCAAACCTGACGTGCTTCGTCTACATTCATCAGTCTCTTTATCCATACACGCCGGTTTCGGAGGCTCTTGCCTCCCTTGTTAACATTAGTCTA
>DVPR01001609.1:0-10630 GCA_018239345.1 Oxynetra stangelandi | reverse complement strand
AAATTTAACCATTTTTATTTTCTAGAAGCTAATATTTTTTATGTGTGTGTGTGAGTTTGAGTATATGTGTGTGTGTGTGCATGTGTGTGTGCATGGTGTGTGTATGATATGTGTTCCATGTACTCACGATCGGTTATGTCCTGATTTTTCCCACGCTATATGCAACCTACACAGCTGCCGTTGTCCTCACACGAGGTTAATGAGCCGACGATCATGAAAAATGACACGGGGGCGGCTGACAACATCCGTACGTAATATTTGAAAATGCACAATGTTGTGATGACGGGGGAACTGTTTTGTAAATTATCCCTGAAACTCATTTGGTATTTCGCGTCATATGAAGCAACAAAGGTAACGAATATCATTTGAAATGAACATATTTTTATTTAAAACACTATCTATATTGTGTGAATAGGCAAAGGCTTTATTCTGTACACACGCGGGTACAACAACGGAATGATAATAATCTTAAGCCTGTCGAAAAACCGTATGTCACGCGCAAACGTCGTAAATACTCGGTAGACATTCCATATAGTTGTACCCAATTTCGACAACATACAAGAACTAATGATGTACGGTAATGTTGAGAACATCAATGAAACATTTCCTTTGAGAAACAATTAACCGAATTAAAAAATATATATCTATATTTCATAATCTAACGATAATAAAAATATTACATGTTATATACCCGCAAATGACCATTTCTGTTGATAATGGCAATCAATTTATTAACAGGTTTTTTTGTGTTTTTAGATACGTTTATATATTTATTGTCTTTGGTATGGTTTATTCGTATGGGTAAAACAAAAGGCATAACAAAACATTTAATAAAATACTTTGAAAAGTAAAATATTGATAATATTATTTACACACAAAAGATGTGTCAACTGATATTATGGTAATAATAATAAGTATCGTATTTTTTATGTTCCATGAAATCAAGAATATAATATATTTGTTTAATTTAAGCTGTGGGTGCATTGCCATTGTCGTTCGCGCCTATAATTAGTCTTTTGGTCTTTCTTCATTGTGTTGTTGTGTACTAATAAATAAATAAGCCCGCCACTACAGTCGCAATACAAGGCCCGTGTATTTTCATATTTGCGTTCATATAAAGCAGTAAAAGTTACAGGCGGATGTTCTCGCAGCGCGGCACGTGCGCGCGGAGCCCATCCGGGAATACGCCGGTACCTGAACGAGTTAAATATTGTTCAGGGTTTACATGATGTTTGAATAGCAACTGGACTGACATGCATATCTGGATATCTCCAAAGTTTAATAATGTACGTTAAAACATTCAATGTTTCCATGCAGAATTTCAGTAATAGTATAAAAGAATAAAACATATTTTCGTACATTTATTTGAAATTTGAATGAAGTGAATGTTTAATGTTTTACGAAGTTACAACAAGTTTATGAGATATTGTATGTATAAATATTATTTACCATTGAGAAATAAATACCACGTTTTTCATATGAATTATGCAATGACTTTATTAGTTGTCTTTTAATATTAACTTAAACTGTAAATTAATATAAACGAAAAATGTAAACGAAATTTTTGTATTTAAAAAAGATTAAATAGATGAAACACACAGAACTGGGGTTGGTTATCCCGCCTTACTGTGGCATTGCTGCAGGGGTCCGATGCTATCCACGTTGGTAGCCTGGTTTTTCTGCAAATAGAATTTAATATTTCTTACAATACTGTACAGTACACATTTCACAATAAAAACAATTCCGCATCTAGCTATTGTGCCAAAAATACTTCCGGTCCGAAAATATCGGAACAATTTAAAACGCATGCCATACTATAGTTATTTTTGATTTAAAATCAGCATTGCGTCTGATTACGACCTTTTTACGATATCAACTGCTAACGGTGTGTGGACAACGTACTGTCTATAGCCACCATATCTCTAAGTCGCTACGGACAAATGTCAACCGTGTTTGTAATGAGCTTTAGTTTATTTTCAAATGACGCACTTACCAAGTTAAGATGTTATGTTGTTACGTTTAATACAGTATTAAAAGACAAATTATAGTCAGGCTGTCCGTTTCCAGTACTTTAATAAACGGTAGGTTCATTTTTTTACGTTCGAGTCAATTTGCGAGGCGTTCATAAATAAGCCATGCAGTGGTGCGCGTAATTCACGAAATTGGTAGTTATGTGATTCTTTGTAAAGGATTACAGGTTTCTTTTTTCTTAATCATATACTAGGACTCACTAAGTTTTTCTGTCGTGAATATCTTGCCCATATAGCGAAAATATATAGATGAAGTGATAAGACATTTAAATAATCAGATAAAATATCCCCTTATCACCTCGTAATAATGTAATGCTGTAATTTAATTTTAAACAAAACTTACGTACCTTAAAGATTATATGTTTAACAGTCCTATTCCGGCCTTTCTTATATTTATAACTCTCTGTGCTTCATAATAATATAACCGTTTTCTTAATACTATTCAGGTTATGGTGATTATTTGTCCTAACATTTCTTAACTAAATCATGGCAACGTCAAAGAATAACCCCTCACCTTATACCTTCAGCTTGACACAGGGTCCTGTGAACCCAAACATCGTTATTTCCATAAAACCCGATAGTACCTATTACCCGCTACGAGGCATTAGAGGGTTGATTATGATTGTTATGGGCTCCTAACGATTGCTCGTAGAGTTGTTCCTTTCAATATGAAAATGATAAAGCTTTTTCGAATAGACTACTGTTAAAAAGTTATTACCAATTTAATTGGATTTCATTAAATAAGTGTAATTTTATCAATATGTGCCATACAATACGTAATAAATCCACATTGTCGAAGTGGTACTGATATTGATATAGTAAAACTGATATTGTAAACTCGCCCTGCAATCCAGGTGATTTGATTTAATAACTACGTTGGACATATTTGATTTTCTGACAAGCATAATTAAATCACGTAGTTTACAGTTTCAGTAAGTTAATATTAAAACTATATCTGTACTACACTAACAGGACCTTCCAAAATTCACTATTACATATGTAAATTGGCGAATCCATCGCTCCACCCGGAAATATTTGAGTAATGATCAACTCAGTTGTTGCGAAAAATTAGAATTTCAAATGTGGAGGGCACGATGGAATGTTTTATATTAATATTTATGACCGACACTTTCCCATTCTATACTTAATTACCAAATTAATAGCTTGTTTCTTCATCAACTTGAATTCCGATGATATTTTATGTATTATCATCTAAATAGATCTTCAATTTAATAATAATTTACTAGTCTTTTTATTTCGAAGTTTTAACCTGCTATAAGTATGTTTTTGCGTGCGTATTATTGCTATCGGCATTACGATTTGTAATATTTTCGAAATAGTCTTAATTTAAAATGTTTGTTAATTAAAAAATTACACGTGTAAGCTCTGTGTGAGTGCAGATGTTCTGTCACTGTATACATAGCATAAATGTATGATTATTTTATAACTAAGCAGAACTGTCATCTTGACAATCATGCATCTTATGTATATTGTAAAGTAGCGCTCTCTATTAGCTCTCAGTAACGCAGATGTAGAAATTACAGACACGTCGTAGTGCGGCCCGCTGCGGAGAGATGGCGCTGTAAATAACAGCGGTCGACTGTATAGACGAATTATTTCAATTGTATTAATGTTCAACTTCTAGTTGAAGTCATTATCCTGCTCCGTACGTGTCCGATACATAACCTAACGTAAAATTTCGTTTCTGCCATGATTTGGTTAATACTTTTTGGGTTCAAATACAAAAGTGTATTATTATATTTATTATCATTAATATAAAGAAAAAGTGTTAATTGGTGGTAACATACAATATTCAAGTATGAATAAACAGTAACATATAAACTTTATCAATATAGAGAGACGCGGCGACGCACGTAATACAACAATGTATTCAGTAGACATTGCAATGGTGAATCTCCCATAGGGATGTAGTGTAACGCCATAATTAATTAATTAATAAGACAGGATAGTAAAGAGATTTATAGATTTACGTGTGTGCTTTCTGTTTATAGGCTTAGAAACATATAGCGGTGTTCTGTCTAGGGTTCTCCGTATCTGCCAGTTCTACCCTAGCGTAGACCAGCAATGGTTAAAAGATCTGTTAGCATTTTATTTTGATCAGAGTAGTTCTTGACTAGTTTTTTTTCAATATAGTAAATGTATGATCAATATTAACAGAATGGTTTATCAATCATGGTTAATGTGACTATTGTTTCGATTTAAATTTTAAGCAAATTTTATCTTAAATATAACACTAATAATAAAAAGTTTTCGTGAAAAATTACTGTGAAAATGTAATCAAGGGCTGGGTCGCTTGGGTACGGTACACCGGGACAGTGATTAAAATTAGACCAGTTAAGCGAACCCCTTAAGCGTTTAATTAAATTCCGTTTCTTTTTCGTATTCTAGAAGTCGTTAATGGTTATACTTATACTGGATTTATTTTTAAAATTTTCAAATTTATTTTATGTGTATATAACTAAGTACACGAAGCCAAACTCTGCTTCAATGTGTCTGTGCGGCCTTTGGTACACACATAGATATACATATGGATCTTTTCTTTTCGTACAAACACGGTATCAAGACACGGAACTCGAAGTAAAATTAATCATAGTGATGACAGGAGCACCATGTATATTTAATAATAGTCTAAGTCCTAAAATTTTTGTTTATCGCCTCAATTACATTCACACCTAATAGACTAACAGTATCACAACGAAATCAAAACGCCCGAAGAAAAATACCGTAGTTTTCTTGTAATAAATATGATATTTATAATGTTTTCCGGACCAAGAATAAAAATATTTATTTAAATGCCATTAATATTATTTATTGCTTATTTATAATTTTAAATTGTTATATTTTAATAGTGTAACTTTTGCAAGGAAGTAAGCGCGCACGACATACCACCTAGCCGTGCGTGTTACTATGACACAGTTATCACCAGCCAGTCCCTTTAATATTGCACGGAATGGTTACCTGGTTCATATTAATGCAACAGTAGGTGGTCCAACATAAACCAGGTACAAGGGCTTGGCTACATCCGAGCAGCACGCTCGCCACCACGCGATATACCAGCGCGATGTTTAGCGATTCAATTGTAACAGCGATAAATCGTTGTCGAACAGATAAATATAATTTTGTCACGTTTAAATCTTCGCTAGTGGATCAATATTTTTGGAGAATTTAAATATATTCAACCTCTCCTCCGTCATATCGGGTGGAGTAGTCCAGGTTGAGATGTAATGGTGTCAGCGCGGTCGGGTCGCGCTCTTACAAACTAACTCTCGCAATAAGTTTCGACCAGTAAGGGTCCAGTTCTTCCTCCTCCTATTTATGGTATAATGTTAATTTCGTTGAAACAATGGTTATAAACATTTTAATATTCAATGAAATAACAGGGAGTAAATGGAAAATAAATAATAATTACCAATAACTCGTTTAGGTACCTACATGTTTGCCTAGGTAGGTCATAGTCGCACAATGATATCGTTCTTGTTGTTACACGTTTTATCCCTTTCTGGCATACTTCGATTACGTTTATGGAAAACGACTATCTAATCGAGAGATTTCAAAGTAAAATACCACTGCCCCAATTGACCACATACGGACATGATATAAATATGAGCAGTCCGATTTGGAAATAACTTTTTAATTAGGAGCCATTGCCCCTTTGATTTATCTAAGAATGCTTATAACCTTACGGCTTGTTAAAGGTCCATTGTTTCCATTTGCCCCTGGAGGTTTAATGAATTTGGCATAGAAAGTAATTAAAAACTGTGTTTGTTGGCTAAATTTATACAAGTGGTTAAATTAATAATACAGCGTTATTTCTTATTATTCGGTCGGTAGGAGGCATCAGCAAGGCAAATGTATAAATAAATATATACAATATGTGCGCATACAAATATAGTCTTACATATATGAAGTCATTATACTCGAAGCATCGGAGCGTAGTTGTGACCGAAAACAACTGACTTATTTCAGGTAAAAGCAATACTCCCATTTGATCGTCATGTTCGTTTATATTCCAGAGCTATTTAAATATTATTTTTAATGACCATAACAATTATTTATCGCCAATAGATAACACGCGCTGTTCTATTTTTTATTGTTTTTTAAATATTTTTGTAAAAATCGAATCTTTCCTTTTAATATTTTACAATTGAAATGTATGCATGCAAATATATTCATTTGCTATAATTCAATGCTTCAATGCAAGCTGTGGACCGGCCGACAAATAAAAAGTTACAATTTAAATGAAACCCAAAACCCAAGGCCCTTGTTGGGCATTACATCGGAACAAACAATTTAACCTTTGAATCGGACTCTTTAATTTAGTCCCAGTTCTCATTTGACGGTCGCAATTATTTACCGCCGCGAGGCCGCACCGCCCTTTCGATTTGTGTTTGGAAACTCTGCGTTGGCTTCTTGCTGTTTGAAATTCCTCTTAAAATGAGTTGAGATTTTAAATAGATTTTCATAGATATGTGACGATATCATTTCACGAAGTGATATTCAGAGCGTGATTGTTTTTTCATTAAGTACAAAATGTGGAGCCAATCAATCGACACCAAAATGCCATAAATTGCATAGTCAATCGAGTTTACGGTAGTTTTAGTTAAGGATCGGACACATTTAATGATTTAAGTAAAGTCTTATTGAATAGTTTATTGACCTTAAATAGCAGGTTTGTTGAGCTGAGATTGATTTAACTAAAATTCTATTTGTGTTTGAATGCGAAGCAAACCGCAGTGACCGCTGAACATTGAGCGACCTGCATGCCCGTTTGCTAATATTGTTACATACCGAAAATGTTAAATATGCAATCATTTCATGCATATTTCAATGCTTATTATATAACATAAACAGAGCAGAATCTTAGTGGTTTCTACCTTAAACACCGACACAGGCGTTCTGGAGTTTAAACGCTGCTACACACTTGGGGCATCACAAAATTGTGTATTTTTGAGCTTAAATTTCACTACTATAATTATGTAGGAAAACATCGTAAAAAGAGTTCTCAAGAGTTCACCATAGTGTGTATCGGTCGTGTAAAGTCTGCTAATCGGCTCTTGGCCAGGGTAGCCGTAGAAGCTCGCAGAACCTAAAGAGCCGGGTGAATAAGTGGCCACTGAAGACCCACTTCAGATTGTGACTTGTAGCAAACTAATATGTTGGAAGGGTGTAGTTGTCGATTCACGAGAATACCAAAAGGGGTCACCTCCGTCCTGTGGAGTAGCAACATGTCTGTGTTTAAACTGAAGAGGACTATGTCAAATCAAATATTAACCATAAATAAGTTCAATAAAAGTTGTATTAACAGTTAACTAACTGTACTATCGACAAACTCCTCTGCAGCCTATATTGGCACTAGTAAGCCTTGTGTGAGTGTTGCCGGCTTGTTTGCTTCTGGCATCACAAGAAAATTACTTCATGTAACGTCAACCTGCCTTGCCTACCGTCGTGTTCAGACAAGCAGATACCGATATTTCCTTTAAAACTACTTCTCGATTAATTAAATATGGAAATGTATTGAGTAATTAAATTAATACTAAGGTCAACAACATTGTTATTTATTTACTTCTTTTGTTATTTTACATAATTGCATTGTTGATCCAATAAAAATCTGTTGCAGGTAAACCACTAACGTACAGTAATTTAATGGAAAAGTCGATTTCCAAGAGGTAAAATAACACCGTTTGAGTTATTGAACATCTCAAACGAATAAAAACTAATAAAAGTACAGTCACGTAAGAAACGAAATGAAGCGAAGTATTCCAATTCAAAAAAAAAACAATAACCGATTTTATCCATTTTTTATGTTAATTATATTTGTATGAGTACATTTTTCTGTTTCTACCGACTGGCTACATTTTCCCCGCTGCAGAATTTGAAATTCAAATTAAGAACAAATCCTGTTCCACGGTTATTCAAATTTATATTCGGTCGAGGACCAATGACGCAGAAATATGAGTGCGATCTTTCATTTTCTGGACCAATTTTACAATGATCACACTTTTATACGCAATTGTACTTTTTCCCTTTGTATCGTCACGAATAAATTTTAATTTAATGCATATGTTATGTTGAATGCTTAACGACGGTGGATTACTATAATGTTTATGTAATATAGTGGGTATAGAGAACGTCATTATATTAAAGTTACGTACTAAATTATTCTATGTTACGTAAGCAAGTGCTTTTATTGGTTGAGATTTATCTAGAGTGGTGCCGTTCCCAACAACTTTTCAAACAAAGATGCATCTTGTATGACAGACTTATGAAGAGAATTTACTCGTATATATATGGACGCAATAAATACTAAAGTTATACACAAATAATTGGGAAGTAAATTCAATAATTCGACCTCGGTCACTCCGCGAGATGACCGTGGAAGTCACTCGAAAGTGGCCTTTCTGTTCAAGTAGACGGTTGTTCATTCTGCTAGTTCGTATACTCTATTGGTGTGTCTACACGAGTCCACGACTTAACCACAATGTCTTGCGCTTTATGCTAGATAAATATAAGTTGGCTACTTCCACCAAAAACATACATATTTAGAAATATCTTCGTTAGCTCAAAGCGTGTGGAGTCTTAAAGTTAATTATATCCTTTGAAATACTAAATACTCGCATGTTCGGCGTGTATGCATGAAGAGAATGATGAATGTAGACACGAAGCACGTCAGGTTTGTAAGGACAGAAATATTTGACACTTGGTGTTTTCTGCCTACCCTGATCGGGACCCGGCGTGATGGTATGTTGTTGGGGAAATACTAAATAAGGGACAATTCAATTAGTTCATGGTTAGCAACTTTGAAGGGGATGTTATTCATTTGCTGCACTGAAGGCGGAACTGTAATACCGCCTACCACATCTTCTAGGGTCGACCTGTGTCCTTAACGTGCCGAATGCGATCTTTTTACGTATTCGATATCACGAAACGTTAGCGCACGAGATCGGTTGTTTGGAACGTTCATATTATGAACGGACAATGTTTCCACGTTTCAGGTCTGTAGTAATTATAGTTTATGTTATTGCCATAGATTGGGGAAAATATTTCGTTTGAAATAAATTCAGTGAAATTTCCGTAATTGACCATATTAATAAGAAAACAATAATTTTGAAACCCATTTTAAATATTGATTGGTCAGTTAACGGTTTAAACTTTTCCAATAGGACTTTTGACATCATCGGCAAATCATTTTGTGTTCCTGTCGGATGCTGGTTGGTGTCTTGTCACAGTGAGAACGGTAAGAGGAAATTTTACTTAAACTACAAGTTTATAATCGCTTAATAGTACCTACATAATATTAATCAAATGGTCAATTAGAGGTTTTATTGTTGTTTTATTTTATATCTTTCTAAAATATACAAATAGTCAATTTATTAAAATCGAACTTCGGCTATATCTAACCTTTGTCTCATCATTATCTTCTGTATAAGTTATATCAAACAAGTACTATCAATTAACGGGATTAAAATCAAGTTCGCCTTTGACAGTCTTAATTACAAACAAGTCGACATAAGTAAGAAGTTAACTTAAGTAACTACAACCCAGCGGAAGTACGATTTGCACTTGGGAGTTAACACTAAATTAAACCTGGGGGGCGAACTAGTAGCTATATTATTACTGAACATATGTAAATTTGGACTAGTATTTTATTTAGACTAGACCACTTAAATAACTTAACTACTTAAATTACTTAAATAACTTAGTTTCATGCAACTTAATAATTACATCTTAGTTAATCTTCAAATATAATTAGATAACTTAGCTTAGTTTTATTTTATAGTATAGGCCTCTTTCAAAGTGTGGCTCACACCATATTGCTACCAGTTCACAGCACTAGCAGGCTGAAGTGCTGTTAGGCTTGCCACGGATCTGTCACAAAATTGATATTCCTATTAATGATTCGTAGTTCAAATTCAGGTTTTTATTTCCTGTCAAGTTTTATGTATACATACGTACATGCTATATTTATCTCATCTTGTACATAGTATGTTTATTTGATCTTTACAATTGGATAATGATCCCGAAATCATTGATTTATTCACGCTATAGTTACAGAGGTACTGGGTGTGTACTCCGAGATAAAAAATGAAGTAATTTATTGTTTAATGAATTAAATATATCATTATTAACATATACATATATAAATATTTTAAAGCCAAGATAAACAAACAGTAAATTCACGTGGTCATCACGAATTGTTTGTTCTGGGTGAAAAACGTACCCCACGCTAAGATCCCTATTTCCCACTGGCCCAACACGCCGCGCCGGTCACTATGTACCAGTATAAAGGCTGTTCTCAATAGATAGAAAACAGTGCGTAGAATATAGAGAAGCTAGCTTAAGGTAAATCAGTGTTGAGTTTGTTTATCATTTAAATGGTATTTTATTGTATTGCCTTATTTTTTATTTTATTTTTTCTTTTATTTTATTTTTTATTTAGGTTTTTTTTTTATTTACCTATAGGCTTGCGTTTGACTGCTATTCCACCTGATGGAAAGCGGGATGTTTTTTTATTTTTTTATTTAGCTATAGGCTCGCGTTTGACTGCTACCCCACCTGATGGAAAGCAGGATGCAGCCTAG
>DVPR01001608.1:0-10632 GCA_018239345.1 Oxynetra stangelandi | reverse complement strand
ATATCTATTTAAGTATTTCTTTCTAAGTATATATGTAGTTTATCAGCCGTCTGGTTACCATAACACAGGCACAATTTCAGTGTCTACTTTGGGATCAGACGGCCATGTGTGGAATTGTCCCAAGATATTATTATTCATACAATTTATTATTCATATATATATATATATGTATATATATTGTAATGATTACCCGCGTGTATATTATGAGTTTCATATTCCAACAATAATATTCTTTCAGATATCGACCAATGGGGACTCCAATCTACAGTATGACAGAACTCCTCCACCACAGTCGTTCAACTGCTGAACTACAGGAGTTGAGACCTGGAAGTCGATACGAAGCATCTCTCGTCTTGATACCTCCACCGCGATCAACCACTGAACTTCTGGACCCGACCAGAATTGAATTCACAACATCACCGTACATAGGTAAGTGAAGAGATTAAACCAAGAAGAAATGTATGAAAAACATATAAACTCTATGTATAACGGAGGATTTGTAGAGTATATAAGTTATTCTTAAATAATATTTTCACAACTCTTCTTAAATAGTTTTTTGTCAATTAGTCCATAAAACTCCTTAATAATAATATATATTTTAAGACATAAATTCTCATATTCATATTTATCATTTCATCGTATTCTCATTAGTACTTATACAATTTTACATCATGACTTGAAAATCGTTGATTAATCATAAGAGGATAATTGCTTAATAGTATTGATCTGTTAATTATTACTGCGTTGTTGTCATTGATAGCTACGAAATTATATTCAGCACTATGTTATTAAAACTTAAGATTTCCGCTATTGATACAGTTAATCCAATATACATAATATTTGTAATAATATTACAAATTAAGGCCACATAAAATATATAAAAGCGTTTCATCTCAAATCCCAGTAGGTCTCAAAACGCGCCTAATATCACTTCCAGATCCATATAACTGGTCGGTCATAGTGGAAGCTCGCTCAGTGGGAGCCGAGGCGGCGGAGCTGACGTGGCGAGGAGTTCCATCTCCGACGGAGCGGTGGGTGAGGGTGTACCGCGCCGCGCACGCCTGCGGCGCCTCTCGGAAAGAGCACGACGCCTTCCGCCTGGCCGCCAGGGACTCACCGCCGGGTATCACACTAACTGGACTGGAAGCTAATTCTAAGTGAGTGACAAGATATACTTTGCGCGACTTTTCAGTAACGATATATGTGTTATATCCCTAAAATTCTATTTTAAGTTTTCATTAACGTTATAAATGTTTCATTGTTAATAATGAATAGGTTGTCAAAATATGTATGATATTCAACAAATGTCTCAGTACTTTACTTTTAATTAGATTTTTATAACCACTATTACTATGCTCTGTTTTGTTCTTTCAGATGCCGTATCTGGTTAGAGTTATTCCTGACGAACGGTAAAATCAAGACCAGCAATGTACTGGAGATACACACGAAGCCTCAGGACTCTCCGGAACCTATCGACAGTACGTATTCATTGCTAGCACTCGCGCCCGGGACCGCACATTGTTATTGAGTCGTTAGATGTTTTATTATCAATGCCAGTTTCAAAAAATTCCAGTGAATTTTATGAAATAAATACCGTTATATATACAAGTCAGTATACAACTTGAAGATATGAATATAATAATATATTTCATAGCATCCATTCTTGGGACAGATAAGTGCGAGTTTCTTACGCGTACGATATCGAGTGACTCGCTCTTGATCGTAAACGATTTCCGTTAACATAAAATATAAACGTTCCTTCTAGAATCGATGCGCCGATCAGTGTTTTAATGTGTTCATAAAGGTTGTCACGTTTTGCAATGTTCGCAGATGTGATAGAGGCGTCTTCTGTGGCGGGCAGCCGCGGCGCGCCGCGCGGGGACTACTACGGCGCGCTGGTGGTGGTGGGCGTGGTGGCGGCGCTGGCGGCGCTCACGGCCGTGCTGCTGCTGCTGGTGGTGGTCCGCCGTCACCGCCCGCGCTCCGTGCCTATCACGCGTGCGTTACAACAAAGAGAATTCTATGATAACTATGATTATTAATTAATATATAATATATACACTTATAAATATTCGTACACCTCTACCCTCCTTGTCGCATCTTCTACTCTTGACTACCCAAAGGTTGTCTGGATGAGATCGCTTGTTAGCGATAAGACCGCCTTTTGTATACATCCTTTAATTGAAATGTGTATGTTTTATAGTGTATTGGTGCAATAAAGAATTATGAATTATAATTCTAATACACGTTGTATATGCCGATGGCTAACTTAAGTTTGAAAACACCTTACGGTGTCAAAATCGTTACCACCATGGGAAAATTTACAAAACATATAATATACTTTTTAACAGTTTTATTCAAGTTTTCAAGTTTCTTGTTGTTGCAGCCGTGCCATCAGCCCCGCGGGACTCCTCCCTGCCGCCGTATGACAATCCCGCGTACAAACTCGAGTTACAACAGGAAACTATGGGTAAATATCAACCATATCATACAAATCACTTGCATCATTAAAATAACTTGTCATCATTTAAATAATTTGAACCAATGCCTACTCACACTTTGGTTATTAAACAATAGAATCATATAAGCTTTCATATTACCAACGATAAGTGACTTGCAAACCAGTTAGTGTTCATCGTATCGTTCGACTTCCACGATTAATGTGCGTATATTGAGTAAGAGTATTTGTTCTGACTATTTCTATGGTTCATTGCATATCATTGTGTTCTTTTTCAAAATTATCATCGCGCTCATAGATAATATTATGATGATAGCAATTTTAACAAAAAATAACAATTAGTTTAGTTTTGAATGATATAAATCGATATATGTTCACAGACCTCTGACAGTTAAGCTCCCGTGAGCACAGGAATGGGCTCAACGGGATCTCGGAGCGGGGCGTCGACGTCCCGAACCGCAACGGGCGCGCCCACAACGAAATGGGCGTTTAGGGCATTCAGTGTGCGTCGCGCCTTAACAACATAAAGACTTCGGTACTGTATGTGACGTGCATATAACCGTTTCAATTTTGCGGTTTGCACTAGTGTGTGTGTGTTTCTGTGTAATGATTAGTAATTTATTTATATATAATATGATTATAAGTAATGATTATTGTGTATCGTTTCAAAATGTCAATTTTATTTTGTTAAGTTTCATACACTGTAACTTATCATACATCCATGTAATTAAGGTGCCTGTAAATTGCCTTTATAAATATTTGAAATCAGTGATTTAAATACCTTTTCTATTTCACATTATATTAAACCTTTGGAACTATAAAGAAGTTCTGAAGAATCTGCAACAAAGAGTTCGTTATCGATTACTTAATCAAGTATTGTTTTTGGCTGGTCCATTGGTTTGGTGGTTAGTGTACCTGACTGCTAAGTCGATATTGTGGGTTTGATTCCCATTCAAAGCAATTCCTTTTTTTTTAATTATCAGCTGTCGATTTACCATAGGACTTGCTCTGAGTAACTTGGAATCAAGTAGCTGTGTGTATAGTTATGTAAATGAAAATATAACTGAATATCAGTTAAATAATAATTATCTTAAAATTACTGATACCCAGAAGGTATCCAAAAGTAGTTTGCGGTTAATCCACTTGGATAACAACTTACATATATTAGTAGAATATTTATTGCTTTGTTGTGTGATAATATTAATTAACTTATGATTGATTTGTTTGTCTATTGATTGATCGACTATTAATTGATTGATTACCTATTCATTTATTCGTTGCGTATTAATTGATTGATTGACTAGAAATTGAATAATTTTTTTTTAAATTTTTTAACTTTTTCTACTAGTGAGGTATTAAAGAGGTATCACCATGTGTTATGGGATTAATATTTGCACCAATTTGAATTACACTCGAAATTGTGGTACATTTTCCCAATGGGTAGAAATACAATTTGTTAAGTAATATGACCAAGTTTTTTTGGTGTTCATTTATACTCATTTCATAGTAATAAGAATTCTTATTGTACCGTATTGTAAATAATGTTCATATTATAAATATAAGGATCTGTATAAAATTATCTGTCACGAAATACTTTTCTAACGATCAACTTTTTTTTTCGAAGTTTTAAATATATAGACATTACATTAGTATATTAAATTCAGTATATTAATTAAGCCTCCTTTGTGTCTGTTCGTGTGACTATATGTCACTTGAAATGTCGTTGAATTAGGTTTAATTTGGATGTTATTTTTACTCTATCAAAATGTACTCGATATCTGTCTAATGAATAAAAATTAATCAACAAATTGAAATTACAATCGCGTGTTGGCAAGTACCAATAAAAATGTAGATATTATTTCAAAATCATTTCCATGGTTAAGTAGTTCATGGTAAATAGCTACCGTCTAAGCTGTATTTTTTAACGAAGGGTCCATTCTGTTATTTTCGTATGTAAAATAAAAGATTTTCGAAAAGTTTACACTTATGATAGTTTTATTTCTACCATACTACTGTTCACTACTTTCGATTATTAAACTGGTTAAAAAACCGATTGAAACAATGGTAATTGATACCAATGATAAAATGCGACCTCTTTCCCTTGGACCGGCACAGGGTTTACTTGCTAAGCTGAATTACGTGTATAAGTATTTTCATCATTAATAAAAATGAGTGTCTGGATTACAATTTTTGAGTTAATTGAATGTACCGAGAATGCGTTATATGCACGTCTTGATTTTTAACGGGCTTTCGTACCCACTGCACATTAGCCATGTTTTACGTTAACAAACAAAACATGAATTATTTTTTCTTTATCAGTTTAATATTTTAATTGATTGATTTACAATCATAAGCGATATAATATGTATGTTATTTTTACTAAGATAAAGTATTTCTTCTTTCTTGGTTTAAGTTTTTAATTGATTGATTTACATTAATATTATTAAAAACAGGCAGGCAGACAGACAGGAGCCGTCGCCTGCGATAACTCCAACAAACAATTTTTCTAAAAATATTTTTTCTAACTAGTCGTGAAAGTTCATACGGTCGGAAGGGAAAGGATTTCAAATTATAAAAACGTCGTTTAATTCAAATACAACACCAAATCACATTATATTTTCTATAATAGTAATACATTTATAGATTTCTCTTTATATGAATTTATGTTCTTAACAACTAAGAGTTACCTATACTGTAATGAGCCCGTATGACGACCGAAGGGCCGCACGGGGTCAGTAGCAATACAAGAAAGATCCGTTCAAATTAACGCGAAGTATACACGGAAGCGGTTCTATTCCTCCTAGATGTCATTATTTCTCATATTATTACTATTTGATTTGTTAGAGTAACAAGTTCCTGCTTGACCGATACATTCGTGTTCATTCAAACAAAGCTTTATTAACGAATAAATAGAACAAAACGCCTTTAATTGTTTTTTTTTTGTGTTTTTTTCCCTATATTTCTTTTCCTTTAGAAAATATTTATAAAGGTCTAGTAAACGTTCGTTATCTAGAGTCGCTGGGCCCAAAAATAAGCAATTTTATAGCGTATCATGTATTTTAAACACAATATTTATCTTACTTAATAATATTTAAAATGTCTTTAAAAATTTTGCAATGATCTCCGATGAGAATAATCTTTCAGGGCGCTTATTATTTGTGTACGTAAATACCAAGAAAATAAATTATTCAAATGAACTATATTTAGCTGGATTAAACAAGTTCATTTGAAATATATTATGCGAAATTATATAAATAAAACAAATAATATTATTAGTATTCACGATTCGTTCTAGCATTTACTATATGCAACATATGCAGATGATTAGCAAAATGATTTTTATGAAAAAATACATATTTTTTTTCGAATAGCTCCAAAAATACAATTAAAAAACCGATATTATATGATGTTGTGTTCTATGTAATAATTATGCATGAAATTATGATCAATTCATATCGTATTCGTACAAAATATAGATCGATATAATATTTATTTACGAAATACTACAATTTTTTCTGCAAATTCCATATTTGATATGTCGCCTAATTAAATCATATATATAGGGATTTTTGTTTCTTGAATGTTTCCACAAGTCATTGGCCAAATTCTATAAAAAAAAATTCAATAAAATAAAACACGTATGTACCATAACAGCATTAAAATTAACTTTACTATTCTTTATTTTATTGGAAGAATTTTTTGTTAGTTTTCATTCATCGCTTTATCGATTAACACCCGTATTTTTTGAAGAATTTGTTATTCATAAGAATAAAAGAAAACTTATAAAAAATATAACAATCAAATAAATTTATATACCTATATTGTAATTCCTTTCCCATTATTTTCTATGAAATAATCATCGTTTTCTTGGTAATAAATAAAGCGTTATGTTATTTCGAATTTTGTTTTTTTAGTTTGAAACGAGAAAGATAAATTTTCACGAACATTTTCACCGACTTCAATTTCAACACCAGATGTATGTAATAAAAATATAACCATCCTCTTATGGATATACGTTATGATGTATTATCTCTTTTTGAGCTGGATTTTAAAAAAGAGATAATACAAAACGTCAACGCTGTAAAATTGTTGTAGTGTTACATTCAAAAATCTTTTGAAACGCTCCCTCACGCCAATCTGTTGATAAATAAAATTAAAAACATATTGAATTACGCAATCGATGCTAAGTAAAATGAGAATTTTAAATAGGTAATCCGAAATATTAATCATTTAAGTCAGTAAAATTGTCCAAAATTGTTAGCACGTGATAAGAAGAAACAAAAGAATATATTTTGTATCGGAAACCATAACTGTTGAAGGACAATCAATATAAAATTACAGAGAGTATGCCGTTATTCGATCCAGAAACGAGAGGATCATTTGATAGCCTTAAAAATAGACGTCTCATATACTGAAAAATATTGATAATAGTAATAAAAGAATTAAAAAATATGCCAATAGCAATACTATTTGACAGCAATCCCTCAGTTACCTAAAGCGGTTCAAACTCTATTGATATTTAAAGACAAACATTTAAAAATTATATCACTTTTTGTCTACTCACAAATATCAATTTAACCAAAAGCACTCATGTGTATTAAAGCAATGACACATAAATCATAAAACACTGGTTGTAAAACAGAAAAAAGTACAAAGTATAACGTCTAAGAATATGCCTCCTTGGTATAACACGTATATGACAGAACGAACACCTAGCAGAATTTTGCTTCAACATCGCTTCAGCTGCTATCTTCCGTTCGATATACTGAGATGCGCTGAGAATTCGTCTCTAATTTAGTTATATATCGCAACGCATCCGTGCTTGGTCTTCAAAAGCACATCTGTTCGATGTATAAAGTTATAGGCTTCAGTGACCACTTAAGAACAGGTGAGTATGTAAGTTTATTGTGGGCAAAACAAGAAAATTGGTCCAATAAATTTTCGGTATCATTAAGAGACCAGTAATACATTACAATACTCTACAGGGGTAGTATACCATTTTTCGAACTCTACTTACTACATTCTTGAACTTTTTTATATATTTAAAACAAGATAAGCTTTTATAAAAAAAAATTACAAATCATTTTGAACCATGACTTGTTCAAAATAATAATTTAAATAAAGCAATAATAATAAACAGAAATCGATTAGATAGGAAAATGTGTATATGAAGTTCGAATGTAATGATAAATATTTTGGTGAACAAATTATCAGACTCATGATATAGAGCTCACGAACAAATTGGAGACATTTCCCTTTCGTACTAGATACCCCACATACATTTATACCAACGAGTTCCTCGTAACCTGTTATAACAAGACGCGATCCTCTCATTTCTAGAACACTCGTTTGACTAAGTTACAAATATGATAAGCGGGGTCTATTTGTTTAGGGCGTTGTCTTCGTGTGCCTTCTTGACGACGGCGAGTTTGGAGTGTGGGTCTTGGGGTTGGAGCTGTGCGTAGGGCGGAGCCCGGGTTCCGTGGAGGACGAGAGACCAGCCTCGCAACCAACCGGACGCCGAACTTGGACCGGAACCACCGTTAAACCGCGCCTGTGGAAATTTCACTTCGGAATTACTCGGAATAAAACGTTTTCTGGTCCTTCGAGTTCGTTCCATTAAAAAGTTGAATTCGGATTCTATCAATCAATCAACATTAAGCTGTTTGTTATTTCAAAATCGTCCTGATTTACTTACCTCTAAGGTCCAAATTCCTTTGGGGTACTCGCCCCAAGTGTGCGTGGTCATGAATGGCCATTTCGTGAATCCGTCACGGCTGTCGTCGTCGTTGGATCGCCTACTCAAAATCATAGATCTGAAATAATCAATTTGGGTTATATTTAATATAAAATGCCTATTAGTATATTAAATAAGGTACATATTCAAATATTTTATCTATTGTTGGGCAACTATGCCTATTAGTCCATTAGGTGTTAGTATTTTGTTAATTTTATTCATTTAAACTTTTATTATGAAACCTTCATTGTAACGTCATTAAAAACGGCGTACGCCTAACTGTTTTAACCAGTCAACTCTGGATGGATAACACATATGTAAATAAATATAACCATCGAAAAATAATAAATACAATTATGTACTGTATATGATATGTAATTACGACTCTAGGTAAACAACAAATATACGCTTACGCTTACGCGTATGCTTTCTTAAGGCACACTGTTTTATATTAATAACAATAAAATTGTAGCAATTTCTATGTTTTTGTAAACCATACAGTCAACAATAAAGATGTATCATTAAGATTCATAAGACATATATTTCAGGACACATAACAAATTGTTCCATCATGATAACAAACTTCGTTTCCATTGAGCACACTATTAACTTATTTATTAAGGCCAACATAATCCCGACTCACTTAGCTATCGAGGCTAATTGGCAATTGGATCCACTATTTACTATCAGCTAAGAAATATTGTGAAACATTCCGAAACGACTTAAGGAATATTATAATGATGGGCATTCACGACCAAGCAAATAATGAACCCTCTATTAAATAGAGAAACAGCGTTTTCGTCTAGCTACAAATATAAGTGACAGTTTGAGGTCAATATCTTCGGCGTCCTTAGGTAAGTTTCGGAGGCATACTAATCAGATGGCAACTATTGCTGTATTCGGTATTGTTTACGGTGGTTTTAAATTTTTTGGCGGAGGATTTGTCTTATTACTTTGTTCCTGAGTGAATAGTGAAGAGAATTCCCAGAAACGCGTTGGTAATACAAAGCATTGGGCTAAGTCAGTTGAAGTATAAAATGCGTCCGAAGCGAAATTAACGTTTTTTTTTATAATAAATTTAGATTACGATTAAGAAAACCCTCAGGAAAATATATGTGGTTATTGTATATTTTCATCGGTTTCTAATACGCATACAAAATATTAAAGGATTTCAATATTTAGAATAATGTGATTCAAAGGTTCCATTACATTCATACAACATTCAAGTGAAGTAATATTGTAAATTATAACATCAATAATAACAATTAATATAGCACATTGCACATCAATCAATATTAAAAATTCATTTTAAATAACTTCGCATTTACATATATGTATATGTAAATTTTATTTATTTATTTTTATTTAGCTATAGGCTCGCATTCAACTGCTATCCCATCTGATGGAAAGCGTGATGCAGCCTAGCATGCAGTACGTTTGCCTAGAAAGTGCCTATTCACTCTTGTCTTGAATAAGTCCGGGTTGAATCAATCGGGAAAAATAAAATAAGTGATTAGATGGTATTATATTGCGGTTAACATCCCACCTGGTACCCATCGGGCTGGTGAGGAAGAGCTCGAGGTCCCCCCGGCGAGTGGAGTTGGCGCTGACCACAGCCTGCACGTGTTCCAAGTAGCGCACCTCGCTCGCAGTACCGGCGCAAGCCGCGGTATTAATCTGCAGCGTGATACTGCCATCTGACGGGATTTCACTGAAACAACATATCCAATATTTAATCTTCAAATACAATTTCAATTTATGATTGAGTACTTTGTAATTGCCTTGGTGGATGAGCGGGGTACCCTGTAACACGGGTTTCTTAGCCCTGTACGGGGGCCCTAGCGATACTTTGTTGTGCTACTTAAATTACTAAAGCATTTTTTATTTATTTTTTATTTTTTTAATCTATATTCTCCCGCTCTTATATTAAGCGCTGTCGGCCAAAATTATTATAAGTAACATACGGTAACCAAATTCTACAATTATCTATCATTGTAATAGCTATCACGTGTGCTGTTCATCGGACTGAAGTCATACTGCGACAAGCCTAGTTTTAATTTTAAAAAATGTGATATAAAAGAGTGCTGGGCGTTTATTTTTTTCGCAGGCTTTTTCCCCCGGTCTTCTGTAGGCCGAAGGGAGCACAAGGCTGAAGTACGATGACTGAAACATGATCTTCCTTAAGTGTATGTATATACCTTATAATAAATAAAACCATTTGATTGTGTAAAAAAACATCAGTCGTTTATGTATCAGTTGTTCCAAGCGGGCATGCCAGTTGGATTATTGGCCACTGCATCTCAAGAACATTTACTATACTTCACTCGATACGTCAACAGATGACTGATATGTTACATTTTAATTTGTGTAAACCACCTACCTACCTTGTTAGAAATAAATACACACATTTATATATATGTATATATATATATATATA
>DVPR01001607.1:0-10633 GCA_018239345.1 Oxynetra stangelandi | reverse complement strand
ATGTCCAAGAACGCATCATTATTGTTACAGATACTTTGATATCAAAACGTCTTAAAAGTGAATTTTGCCAATTTATTTGTCACAGCAGCAATCATCTAATTCGTTCCGTACCCGCGCCTCGCCCCTTTGTGCCGCGCCCCATGCCTTGCACCTGCGGATCAATCATTTACGTATTTTTCGTTAAAAATAATTACATAATTTATGTTAAAATGTCTGATTATTACCAATTGAAAGCGTTTCCGCTTTTTACAATAAAATTATAATAACGCTGAAGCCGCTTTAAATATTATATCGGGGTATTAATTTAAATGTAATTATTCGCGGTCTATAATATCACCTGTAATTAAAGCCAACGTTAATCGTTCGTTGTAATTGCTACTCCCACCCTAACACAGCTCACACAACCACACTGCCATAAAATTTTCTGTTTCTCTCCGTTATAACCACTAGTATACTTATACTCGGGAGTTGACATGCTGTCCTGCAGGATTTGTTTGGAGCGTATCATAAAAACTACGCACATAATCATGATACAGCTCTTTATTTACGTTATACTTTTACGTCGCAGCTGTTATATTTTCCCACTCCCTATAGCATTTTATTTGTAATTAAATCTTTATACATTTATACCAATACCCTCCTATATGGTAATTTTTATGCCTAGACACAAAACAACTATTTGCACAAAAATACATAACTCCGGCTCAGCAGTAAGGATTACTAAGCACTGGATTATATATAAAGTTTACATTGCATCTGATACATAACTTCTCTCTTATTTTTATTTATAAACGTCTACAATGGTATGGAAATGTTATTCGTAATATCGCTCAAACCGCACATTCCACGTTTTAAAAATCAGTCGTAAATGTTCAAATTTACATTTGTACAATGGTAACTGTTCCCTGGGCAGTGCTTCGGAAACCGAGGGAAACACCCATGAGGTACAGAAGTAGAGCACAGAGCGAATAGAACCGGCGTGTGCAACACCCTCCTGTAAATAAATATAAATGCAACCGAAGTGGAACTTAGCAATAACAGTTATTTACTTCTCAACTATGACAAGTAGTGATGTATAACTCTTTTCTACCGGACTATCGATTATTTCTTTATTTCTATGCGAGCACTTTATTTCATTACTGTAGTAAGTATACACAAGAGGATCACCAGTTAGAATAAGACCGTAGTGTTTCCATATTCAACGTTTGGAACGAAAAGAAGCTGGTACTTAGTACCATAAGGAAGGAAAGGAATAGTTGAAATTTTTTAATTTTGACGAACCAAATGAGAACGACTCTTTATAAAACAGGACCAAGCATTCCAACAGCAAATCTGACTGTTTGCTACATTTTGTTTTTGAAAAATATATATTTATATGTATCTATTTATTTGTATTCTTTCCCGAGTGTTTGTAACATGTTTAGCAAAATGTAAGTTAACATAAATTCAAATTCAAATTCAAATTATTTTCTTAATTATAAGGTACACTAAGGCACACTTAATAACAAAAACATGACAAGAGTTGAAGGCTTCAACGCCACTTCTATTTCTCATGTGTTCGTTGTGTTTTATTCAAGCGTCACGGTTACCCGTTCAATACATTATGTAAATATAAGGGTGAATTCTAAGTGAAATGTTCTGTTAACGATTTCCTAATTCTAATAGCATTATTCAACCACCGCGTCACGTAGACGCCCCCAGCAATGAGATCGATCTGACGCCGGCTATAAGTTTTGTCGAACAATAGCTTGTCAATTGTTACGTTATTATTTTCTAACTAATCGCAAATAAGATTTCATGCTTAGTGTGGATCTTCTCTTCGAGCTCGCTCTGATGTCTGAACAGAACCAGAACTGCTAAAACGCGTTCTACCCATGTGAATCGTTATACATACCTGGCGTGCACTGTATCGATTTTCGCTTGGTTAACTTATCTGTAATGAAGTTAGCAATGTCTGCTGAGAGCGGTGATTGTTTACCTGCCGTTGTAAGTGCGAGTCCGTAAGTCGCGGGATATCCCAGCGCCGAGCTCACTGGAAAGCGTTATTTATAATTTACGGTAGGTGGCGGCGTGCGCAGACGCAATTAAACCTTGTCCATATTTACGAATGTGTGTACAAATTCCGGTGTACCATCTACAAGTAGCTACATTGTATACTGTTTCATATTTAAAATTAATTCACCGAAGAATAAAGCTATCCAAAGAAAGCATTAACATAAATAAAGTCAGGCTTACTCGTAAAATACATCGTTCTCAAAACTCTGGGAAATCCTTGAACATTTCTCATACACTTCATTTAGCGGATTCAAACTTGAGCAATAAATAAAACGATACAATCCATTACACTCCCCCTTTTGGAAGTAATTATTAATAGCTGGGGAAGTATTTTTACGTAGCTCTCACATATATTGCATCCTAGCCGGGCTCCGCTTGTGCGCAAAGGTGTCGCTCCATCCACATACGATGCTGACGCTCAAGATCTAATGCTAATCCGCATGTGATGATATCTATTTATATACACTTCAACCGTGTAAATATAAGCGTCCTTCAGACATTCGTATCAAAGAAAACTTTATAGAAATCTCAACCAATTACATTCTTACTTCCTTTAATATGGCAGATACTTTCCTTCAATAACAGAGCGGAAATAACAAACTTCGCTTTTTATAAGGCTAAAATTAAGAAGAGGAAAGACTTGAGCAGCGAAGTGGCGCAATAAATATCTTGTTACTTGACTCGGGTTTGTCATATTTTAGCGTTTCGACAATTATTAATGGACTATCTTTAATTGACTCAATAGGACTATGACGAGAATTTTCCAATTATAATAAAACATATAACGGTACTTTGCCGGAGATTCCGTATACAGGAAATTAGGTATTATGATTTTATTTATCCATAACCCCATTCATAAACATTCAACTTTAAACTTCACTTCTATTAACTTTCATGAATCATTTTGTTACCCCTTTTTCACGGTGGCTGCTTAATTAACTAGTAATTGTTATAATCTCGTGATATGTTGCCGACAAGCATGCACTGCTGCACCGCGTTGTGCATTTGACGTATCTCGTGTTCGCTTAGTTGCAGTTAAATATTTTTTTACTCATGCATTGTGAGCTTAACTACCTTTAGTTAAGGAATCAGCTCTTATGTAGTATTAAAATTAAGTGGATCTATTTGTCAGGCGATCTTTACACAGAATGCAATTCTATTTCTTTTGCCAAATATGTTCTCCGCAAACCGCATGCTTATCACGTCACTGATAATTAAAATGTAATAGTTATTCATTAAAAGTTTGAAGTTTTTATTATACGAGTTCAATGAAGTAATTATTTAACTTTTTCTTTACGTATAAATTTTATATATTTGTTATTGGTAAATTTTTAATTTGAATAATAAAAATATTACAATGAAAATAGTTTAATAACCCCTAAATGCAGACAAAGATAGCTGCCGCATCAAAATGACACGTAGCTATTGGTAAGTGAGAGGCGGAACGCGAGTGCACCTAATTTTATTATAATTAAGTATTCCACAGCGTTCGTGGATATTAAATGAAATATTCATAATGCACAGCTCCGGCAAATACTGACTGCATAATTTCGTGATTTAAAAAAGATGTAGCAAAAAACTTTACGATTTTAGAAAATTGCATGGAAATTCAGTTTCTACCGTTATTACAGTTTTTTTAGGGGCGTCGCATAAAAGAGTTAATGGCTTCGTAGATTTTGAGGTCGGTGACCTTGTCTATTGACCTGGCATCTTTTAATCGTCGCGGCAAGTTACGTTTTATGCACTCATGCGATAAAATAATAATCTTCTCAAATGAAATGCGAACAAATGTCTAACACCAAGTCGTTGGGTGCAGCACATGCGACAGATAAGATCTGTGCTGTACTCGACATCCTTTGATCAACATTACAAATTGCAATTAAATAGCATTTTTTACAAACTTCACACCTGTCTGTACTGATTTATAAAAGATACATATTGTAGAAGATGTAGTGTGGTTGAGTGAGGAAAACGTATAAAAGGCAACGCCGGCAGTAGCGAGGTCTCTTTGCTGTTCAGCTGTCATAGGAACAACATCTCTGCGACGTTATTCTGTCCGATACGTTTTTTGTAAAAAAAATAACTTCTGGTCTTATTTTCTAAGAATATATATATTTATTGACTCGATCATTTTCGTAGAGCGCTAACATACTAAGATTAAAACTGAGAGATGGTGACGAAAACACCCATTGTGAGGGATTGTTCAGAAATGTTATTCTTAAGAGGATAAAATGGTATGATATACATAGTTCAGAATAGAAGACATAAAATACATTGATGGTTGGAACCAAAAAGATATTGTATTAAATTTTGCGAAACTCATCCTTTAGAACGTTTAAATTGAGACTGATAATAATTTGCATGATCGCTACTGGAAGTTTGAAATTTGAAAATAGGTTTATAAGTTCGTTGCTAAAAATAAAAGATTAAAATGCTACTCTTTTTAAATGGTTATAATTTACATTTAATAATCTACTAAAATGTTATTCCACGACGGTGATATCGGAAGCCTAGTGTTTATATATATTTAAAAAACATAAGTACACATGTACATATGTACATTATATTTGTCTTAACTTACGCACGCACGCACGCACACACACACACATACGAGTACGTATACACAATCTCACCGTATGCGAATTTATAATTTTATAAGTGTTGAGGTTTTGTAACAAGGGTTGATACTCATTGCCGAGCCCACGCACCAGGTCTCACCTACAATACAGACATTATATCCCGTCTTCGGCTGTTACATTGGATACATATGAGTACATCAATTGTTTCTATAAAAATAGTAGTCAGGCTTTGTCTTCTTTAGTATCAAAACAAATCTTAAAACATTTTGTAAACAATGCTGTACGGCATCTTTTCAAGACCGACTGAAATATTTATTCATTTGTTCGGTAAACTGTAGGGGCGCCGCCGATAACAGCGCGGGAATTTATTTACCGCTTTTATGTACGTTGATTGCTTTCCTCTTGTGTTTATTGCTTAAAATGGAAGGTCTCTTAGTATAAGAAGTACGGTGATTTAAAATTAAAACTTACGACAGTTCTGTTCCCATCAGAGAGATTTCAATTTGAATGAGAATATAGTAAGCGTAAATCAATTTGTGAGTTTTACTTTCTAAGCAAGTTAGCACCACCTTCTGGATGTTATTTTCAATAATTTAGGAATGCATTCAAACTTTTCTCATATATAATTATAGTGTTCTTATATATAAGCATAATAAAAATGTTTAGACATTAAACCTCTGATGGGTCCTGGAAACCGACTGCTACGCCACCCACCAGGTACTGTTGTGGATTTCAACCATACATGGACCCACTCGAACGTACACAAAAAATCATTAAAATCATCGTTGTCACTTCGGTGAAGAGCAGTAGCATAACATCAGTAGTGCCACCTACCGAGTCCGGATGTGAATCTAAATTACTTATTTATTCTAAAGGGACTTTTCGAGTTATTTCCAAGACTTCATAATAAACTTAAAGTAAAACCCACGTTACTTAACTGTACCCGTCTCACCATCGTCAACTTCCATATCTTAGAACATAATAAATGAAGAACTGAAAATAAATCAAGAGTGGCTATAAACGACTTGAATCCATGGGTGTAAAACAAATGATAAAAAAAAACAATAATTCCTGAAAAATGGGACGAACGTCAAATGTTTGTAATGTTGATATAGGCAGTTTATATGGAAAAAAATAATTGCTGTTTTAAACCTTCCTTGGACTTATACAAATATTTCAAAACTTAAGTTACCCAAACCGGTCTAGTCGTTCTCATGTTTTAGTGAGTCTAATAAAACAGCTTATGACCTAAGTCAAAAACTTCAAGCTGGTATCTTCAAGGAGCTTCGTTTTAATCAAAAGGCTTCGTGTTAATCAAGTTTTAAAACGAAAAGGCGCGTTAACACCGGGAAAACCTCGGGAACAGAATATTTGAGCACCGCTGTAGGTATGTCATGTGGCCCACTTGACTTCAGAACGTTCAGATAGCAGACGCAACTCGGGAGAAATCTCTGTGTGAAATGTGGATTTCCGGCATTGAGCATCTCCAGCGCGGTAGGTGGTACGGGTCCTTATTCGTTCAGACCGTGATCCAAAGTCTACTTGCGGTTTGCTTAAGGTTTCTAGTTACCTTACAGGACCCATTAGACCATGTCCGTTTTTTAACCCCTTTAGTTGCTAGTGAGTTGAGGAATAAAATGTTCCATACCAATAGTCTCTGCAACTGTATGCAATTCTAAGTATGCCATGTCCTCCCATATTCACTTGCATAAAATAAAATACATTCTTTACATTTGTGCTATTACCGGTAATATCATGATAAGGGTTTAACAGTTAGTAAGGCTAGGATGAGCAATGTTGTCATTTAATGGTACGGCATATAACCTCTTACAACTGTTATAGCATTTCGTACGTTAATATTTTTTCGTCTATACAACTTAATAGCACGCCGCAAAGCAGCTAAATACGTTAGCTACTTTCAGCCTCATACAAATTTACCAGCCGAAATGAATGGAGATGGTTTGCATATCTGTCAAATTTTTCATGTTATTCTTCGTATTTTCCGCCCGCCACCCTCTACCATTGTGTGTACGTTGAAGTCACGGGAGGCGTCCATTCATTCGCTCGTTCAATTATTATTTTTATGAACGTCATTATAAAATCATTAGGTAAAGTTCACCGCCATGTCCCATTTCCGGGTCTACTCAATAGATAAGGTTCCTTTGTTACGCCCTTTATAGGTGTTATTTTTTTGCCATAATTTATTTTTACAAAATTTATATTAACAGTGTTAAACAGAGTATACATTTTGTATACTCAGAGTATACGCTTTTACCGTATTATTGAAATTATACTTATTTAAAAACCTTAATATACTTTATGTGTATTGTACTCAGTCCGTCTTATTGAAGTTTAAGTATAAACTGACTTGCGAATTTTACTTTAAATACAGAAGGCTCTGACCTAAATTCTCTGACATTAATATCTATTCGTAATATAATAATGTTGTAATAATATTCTACCATTCTACCATTGTCAAAGGATCAAATTAACAAAAATGTTTGTTTTCAATTTCATGTTGGTGCTCTCGTACGGTCTAGGTTTTGCTCTAGCGCCCTCTTTGCGTCGGTAATGCGTCACTGCCTCGTGCGAATCCAATTGAGTAACTATCACACGCCCGAAGAGATATAAAAACGTAAACGATAGAACCATCCTCCAAGTTAAAAATTGAAGTACACGAGATAAATGACGCAAAATCTTGTTTAGCAATCCTTATGGTATGAAGATGATGGGCCCCATAACTCACACAGAATATCCCGACTAGATGGGGGCGTAATAGAAAAAATAAATTATTGCATCCATTTCGGCCAGGGGTTGAAAACACTTGGTGACAGCAGATTTTTTGTTGTGTTTCCGAATAAAGGAATTCAGAATAAAGTTTACCGGGACTATGGCGAAAATTAGGAATTTAATTTGGTGCATCTTTTTAATAGTAGCTTTTACGCCACTATTAAAAACATGCATGCTACTATCAATGCGAAGAATGAAAAAAGAAGTTTGTGCTTTTTATAGAGGTTGTTATGTGACCCCGCTTCTTTCAGAATGTACAATTCCCACGTAGTGTTAATTACATATAGTAGACACGAAGTCTTCATACTATATAATTTAAAAAACAGTTCTATAATACTATGTTTGTAAGAAGTTATTCCAAATTCAAATCTTGTTCGTGTACAAAACGATCGGGGAGGCCACAGTTCCGGTTGCATATTTTTAAATTAGCATGCATTACGATCGCATCCTCGTCGTCGCTTAAAGGTCGGTCGGTATTCTTATACTGGCCTTTTACATAGTTTACATATAGTTATTTGAGTACAACCACTCGGACGACTTGTGAAGACAGCAGTCAAAGTGTTCGTTTCCAACTAAAAACCAACGCGATCAACAAACAGCGATCCTTTTTTATGGAGCATTTATCCACATTTTCATCAGTATTTAAAAGAAAATAGAAAAGGAAACTCAAATACTTTGAAACTATCTCAATCTCCGCTCGTCTGCCAGGAGTGCTAGAAACACGGTAGGATTTAAAAATGATTTGAAATATCCCCTTCTTATCTGTATGCTCTAGCAACTTCACACGTGTGGCAATAATTCTGTGTATCGTTGTGGTGCCGGTGGTTAAATTGCTTTTAAATTATGTTTCTTAAAATTAGGCATAATGTTTACGGGTTTTAGTTAACCATTAAGGATTCATGCCCTCTTCAACAATATAATCACGTGCAGCTTTTCAAACTCTGTACCTTCAGCAAATGTACTATTATTATTTATAGACTTGTAACTAACTGTTACAAGTTTCTGTTACAACTGAGTGACAAACCTTATTATTTCGCCCATAGGTCATTCGATATAGATGAGTTGCAGCCTAATAAAAGTGCAAATAAGTAGCAGCACGGTCGACGTGAGGACGACACTAAGTACGAGTGAGAGTTTCCGAGACACGTGCCCCACTCAAATACTGTGTTTTACGCTAGTGTACGAAAAAAGGATATTGTTACGTTCGTAGAGCATAAGATTGACAACACATGTATCATGAATGTTACGTTGCGTTCCAGTCAGTCCCAACGTGCTTCAAAATGCGGTAACGTTTATTATGACGTCACTCGTGTAAATGTCCGCCGAGGTTGGTGTTATCCTTTGTTTAGTATATAAATAAATATGACATCTTATAATAGGTCACAGTGGTAAATAGTAAAAATAATTACAGAATGAAATACAGTCTGAATGTAATGTAGATACCGCTAGAGCTTGCTGCCGGCACTCATTGGTCGGAGGCCGCTGTGCAGCTAGGTTAGTGATGGTTTAGTATTTACATGAAGATGTATGCTTTTACATTTATTTGAACAAATGTACATTAATTAGCTTTTAAACATTTTCTCAACTACTTAGTAATGATCGATCATGCATTTATACCATTTTTTATGAACTGCACAGACTTAATAACGATAACTCATATTTTAACATTTCACGATTGTAAACACGAGATTTTTTGGTGTGGTGAATAGTTTTTTTTTACTTGTGGAAAGACTTTCGTCTCGTCCGTCGGGCCACGGGAGGCCGGACAGGTATGCGGGGTGCCGGTGTGGGACTGTCTGCTACTTTCGTTGCACTGTGGCGCGCTCTTTAGCCCCTCTCATCCCCATCTCAGTGGGATGGCCCGTCAGCCATCAGTTACCGCTAAGGTGACGGCGCGCTGAACGCTGACGCGCCTTTAATCCGAGTCGTGAATACTACCGCCCGTGGTGAATACTACGCCAACTTGTATACTTTCATGCGGCCCCGTTTTCATTTGAACTTTAAACTCTCCTTTTAGTGGTCAAGCATGGTTATCATCGTTCCAAATGTCTTCCACTTGTGAAAAATGGATTTAAATTGCACGATTATTGAATTCGCTTAGTTCATATCATTTATAAACCAGCAGTTCTTATATTGTTTCTTGATAAACCTAAAATTCCGCCCCTAAAGCCTTGAGATGTAATTTACTAATTTTCCAGCTGAACATTACAGTACGCTGTTACAATTAGCCGCCCACAATTACCCCCGTCAGACGGTACTCTCGTCACGCATGAAATTACACGCGGCGCGATTTTACAGACTTGAGAGCTTTTTATTATATTATAATCCTACAGTTGATGGCGGTTCATTTATGTGCTTATACACACACACACACAGAGACATATATATATTTATATTTATATTATTCATTATTCATTATTCATTTATTTATTATTAAATTTAAAAAACCCTGAACGACAAGTCTGATGTTGCATTTTTGCTTTATCTTCTGTTTATATCAATATAAGTTCACATGCTACTTAGATATATGTATTTCTTTCTTTTATAACTTTCTTTTATAACTTATTTTGCCCCGTTATGTATAGTGATGGGAACTAATTTGTATTTTGTTTGTTTCAGGTATGCATATCACTAATAGGGACGAGCGACAACTGTAGCCAGCGTTTCCGAGGTGAATCGTAGAGTTCACATTTACAGGATAAAGAAAAGGTTGGGTGAACGGGACATCGTGGTTATTCATTATTATTTTAATGGAACGGGTACATTAATACGTATTCATTAATGCATCTCGATAGCCAATGCGGGCGTTATAGATTTTTTTTTTTTTTTTTTTTTTTTAATTTATGTACACATACACAGTAAAGAAATGTAGTAACTTAAAAATATAATGTACAAGGGTACTGCTTATCCCATTTAGGAATCTCTTCCAGCTCCAGTCCAGTTCGTATAGTCATAACTGATTTCTAAGTCTTATAGTTTCGAGAACCGTGTAATAAACTTAGCTGCTAGAGTTTTGACTTATTACTATAACTACGAATTTAATTGATGTGGAGACCTCATTTTACTTTATGTGGCCTGTCCACGGGACGACTAAGTCAACATTATCATGTACTGGAATACTTAGCAGGCATGATCTGTAGTACCTTGAATAGTACTCAGAATGCCAGTCGAAACTCAGCATTCCCGGGGAATTATAGGAACTACCAGAT